>DWQX01000448.1:0-42933 GCA_018245475.1 Pharmacophagus antenor | reverse complement strand
TTTTTACAAAAGATATACGTGTTCTATGATGCACGCAATTTTGTGTTTCAATTCATGTATTAATTTACGTTACTATTAAATAGTACTAATAAATAGAAAATCCATATTGGACTGTGATTTCAATTATACGGCAGTGGTGGAGTGATTCTCTTTAAAATAATTTTTAATATATGTATATATATACATTTTTACTTACCGAAGGGAAATTTGTGCAAGCTAGCAATGGTGGCGTAGGAGCCAGTAGAACTGGGCGGTCTGCCCAATGTATCGAGTCGTAGTAAAACGTTTTGATGGCTACCATAAGCCGCAGTCGTGTATGACGTGCTAAAACAATGTGAAATGTTTCATGATTTTTATCAATACTCAAAGTTGCTACCTTCTTCGTTCTCTCTATTGTTAATTACATGACGTGGCATAGAGTGATATTTTGATGAAGCAAGCCTGTATCAAATAAAAAAAATAATTTCATATTATTGTATAAATATATTTTTTATCGATTATGGGTTAACACTCAAACTCGATTCCACCCGATGTTTAGTGACAATGAGGTCGAAGATCGTAAATTGTCTTCGCCGATAATACCACTGGCACGCACATGTATGATTGCCGGGACACAGCAAAATGATGTTACGGCAGCACATTAGCTTTGTGGGCTGATAGCTACCCAGGCGGGTACTAAAAACACTACCAACATTCAAGAAAAACCCTACCACCGTCCATCATTTTAAACAGATAAATATTATCTTGAAAAGCTTTTTAATAAAATGTAATTAACGATAAATCAATTAAAACTTACATGTGAGGAATTTAAATTTAAATTTTTAAATTTTTCGTATATTTGAAACTTATATTCTTTCTAACGAGTGCAACGTTATTTTAAATTATTCATACAGGCATATGACTTAAACACACATAAATAGTTCCGTATATATATCGTGTTTTCGATGTATGTGAAGAAAACGAAAAAAGCTTAATTTTTAATTGTGTTATCATGTATTCAATCTCTGTTATTAATTAGACATCCTCCTTAACTCTAGTAGATTGAAATGAGGATTCCGTAAAAAATTTGATATTAGATGAACTTATAAAATACTACTTGTTTACTCACGTAGACAGTTTTATGAAGATTGAAAATGATAACGAAAGGTGAAACATTTAAAAACTTGAACCGTTGAAATCCTTCACAAATATTTGTTCGAAACAATTGAAAATGAATATTCATTCCGCTCGTTAAAAATGTATTGTAACGTCAATATTTTACTATGGAACACCATAGGCGACGCGCAATTAAAGCTCGCTGGGTTATTTATTATCTATCGATAAACCCACCCCGGCGGTCATCCATCAACCACGCCCGAGACAAGGGTAGCGTCCAATATACTTTATAACGTGCAAGTGACACACTTTGTTTTTTTTATATAAAACTTTTTTACAGTTATTAAATCTAGGGCTGTGCCCGCCGCTTCGCAGCGTCTGGAGTTTAGTCTTTAAGTAAAAATCGTATAAAAAGAAATCTTTATTTGTCAAACAATATTGATATGATGAATTTATATCGTTCTAACATATAAAAGATTTAATCATCGTACAAACTCTTTTGCCTAAATACTATAATGGTATGATTCGGTTCATCTTTATATTTATAAAACTGTTTCAGTGGTTTAGAAAATAGAAGTGACAGACAGACTTTCGCTTTATATTTTATTTTAATAAGTCTTATTAATTCAAATATATTAATGTATTGTCGATATTGTCTAGATTTCTCGACACAAATATTACATCGTATTTCACAACTGCACTTAACCTGAAAGGTTTTTTTAAAAAATATTGTTGTATAAAAACCACTACAGACCTATTATTAATTTATTTCGAAACGGTTAAAATTTCATTCATATATATGTTATTTTTGTTAATCATAAATTTATTTTACTCATAACCCTAAATTTAGATACGGAATAATGAATATATCGATAGGGAATTGAAAAGGAATGAGAAAAGAGTTTTTGGGTTATTAAAAGACAATAAAAATGGCGAATCCGTACGTCAATGTAATTCATCTTTCGACCCCCGATTGTAGATTTATTGGTTCTTTATTATCTGTCTACTCCGCTTATCGTAAGGGAGGATTATTTTTTGTGTAGTATTGCCAATCTTAAAAAACGTGTATTAAAGTAAGTAAAATGATTAACAAGAAAGGAATTATCTTTTTATCATTTCAATATATTTTTAATTTCAAATCATAATTAGGACTTTATTTACGTTCCATTAAATATCGTACATTTTGTGTTCGGGAACATGTAATGTTTTAAACTCGTAGCTTGTTGTTGAGTACTGACTGCGTATATAAAATGGTGACATTTTTTTCTATAGGCATATTGTATATATACACGGATACGAATGGCTAATGTAAAATAAATTTTTATATGTAAAACATAAATTAATTATTTAATTTACGCTTTATTTAACACGTTCCCTGTCAGTGTTTTTTGAATATTTTCCCTTGCGGCTTAGTGAGGTGTAGACAGAATACAATTTGACAATCCTTTATTCGGCAATTAACAAATTATCTAAATTTTGATCGAGATTAAATTTGTATGTAATTATTTTAAGCTTAACATTTTCATAATTGGTGTTAAATGATAAAAAATGTGATTAGCCTCGACTTTCCGGCTTGTATTGTTACAACCACTGAGAACAATGTACATTACCACTACACTCACTGTATAGAGTCGTGGTGCCTTGCTTTATTCCCTCGCCGGTACAGAGTGCCGGCTGCCGCCGCGCCCGCCAGCAGCGCCAGCGCCGCCGCCGCGCACCCCCCCGCCGCGAACAGCACCCCCCCGGAGCCGCGGGCGGCGTCGCCAGCCAATCGCGCCGTCTCATTGTGCGTCACCACAGTTGACAGTCCTGCCATTGTAAATTTATTTTTAATATGTAAAAATGTGAATCCTCCAACACCGTTCTACTGGCCACCATACAATATGGGCATATACGAGTACATGTATTATTTTAAGAATAAAGGTAAAAATACAGCTAGTTATGAAGCGGGTGGAACCTAGAGTGTTATCTAGCAAAATTCACGGCTGTATGGAGGAGGGGAAAGGGTTTGGGGGGGGGAAGAAAATAACGGTAGCCGATACACAAAGGATTTCATTCGTGTCATTTATTAAAAATTTAACGGCTTCTTAGAGAACGGTAAATGTTATAATTACTTCATATACCTGTAAATGTGATTCTATTTTAAAGTCCTTTAGGCGTAGAAAACGAGTCATACTTTTATTACAGACGAAACCTCAAATCACTCCCCACGCTGCAATATTGCGACAAGCGTAATAAGAAGGTACGAACGCAAAACGTTCCCATTTGTGAAATTCATCACGTCTCCAGCGAAGCGTAATAACAATGCACCTTTTAAAGAATTCGCTGAAAGCCTCCCCACACGTAATGATATTAGATGAAACCGACTAAATGAAATATTAGGGATAATAGAAAAACTTTCCACGAACGGGCGGGGTTGGAACGAGAGAATGATGGCGTAATAGCAATAAACCCAGGTACGCACTCAGGATTCAACGTTTCATTAAAAACCACCCTCCTGTTACCTGCTTTAAAGTGTCTCGAAGCGGAAGATATTATGAGATGCTACGATTAAAAGCGAGACGACAGATTGGTCAAAAGAAATGTTAATAAAGTGGGGGAAAAAAAGGATGTCAACTGTACCGTTGCATTATTTAAATGCGATTCATTGAAATCCTTTCGTATAAATAACATATAACAGTTTCATTTCGCAAATGTAGTTTTATGTTAATATTTTTTGTTCCTTCGCGACTGCAAATAGATATATAGAAATAAATCGACGTGCTGATAAGGTAAACCCAAATAAAGCACCGATATATTAAAACTTTTTCAATTGACTTAAACTTGACCTCTATAACATATAATGTTAACTGACAAGAGGCTAAAGGTGAAGTGTGTTTGTGCCAAAAAACGCTGGCTCTTACATTTACGACTGCAGGAAGAAATAAATGTTACATTTTTCATTGAAGAGTATAGTGTAAGGGTATGGTAACTTATGTAAATAAAAATATACTTAAGACAAGGCACCTCGTGTGTAAGAAATGCATCTTAATCTCTTAAGATCTCTTTCTTGGTTCTGACTTCCTTATATTTTATATTAGACAAATGATAAATCGTATCGTGCTTAAAGTGAAATTTCGCTTAAGCACCAATTGGTATTTTTTATAACATTTTAAGAACAAATATATTCAATTCACTGCATCGTAAAATATTAAAAAGCTTGTATTAGATCTTTTTCAAATAATTATAATTTTATATTATATCTGTAGGAGTGAGAAGTTACGGTTAATTATTTTTATGACTCAAGAACGGAGAAATTTATTATAGAAATTTACACATCGATGAAAAATATTTCCAACTTTTTTAATTACGCTTCGAACTCTTTACGGGTTGTCTTTTTTGTGTTCGATAAATAAAGGTCTTATTAGTTTCCTCATCAATTATTTAATCACCCAATATTAGTTTTTATCTGCAGTGAGCTAACAATTGATCTTGACACATGAATGACTGTCCGAACAAAGCACCGCTGCTATATCGGTACGTTGACATTGAGAGTGTTAACTAGCTTGGGTGGTTCGAAAAAATCCTAACATCATCCAGGCTCATTTATTTGGCTACGAAATCGAACCCAGAACCTTCGTGAACCATACAAGCGGTAATGTTTAGTTTCTGTTATATTATTGTAGTTGTATTACTATAAAAAGACTATTTAGGGTTCCGCACCCAAAGACCGACAAACGAAACCGTATTACTGAGATCCCTCTGTCCATCTCTCCGTCTGTTAGCGGTCTCTATCTCATGAACAGTATAAGGTAGAAATCTTTTTCTATTGCTGCTATAACCAAAAAAAAATGAAAATAATATTCGTAGGAGTCGTGATTTTATTGGTGATTATGCCACGGAACCTATCGAGATGCAGGTTTCGATCTACTCGAATATTATTTTATAAAATAACCGAAGTTTTGTTTTAATAATTAAGCCTTCTATTTTCCCGAGATTTTAATGCTACAAATTTTAATTAGTTTCAGAAATATAAATTATTACAGTTTTATTACACTTTTCTGTCGGACGGGTAATTAACGAAACCCCAGAAGTAGGTGCGGAGGATAGAAAGAATTTTAAATTGGACTTTTCTACAACAAATTTAAATTTATGAAACTTTCAAAGGTCTTCGTTTGCATTAAAATAACTGATCTATTTTAGCTACATCTTAAAACAGACAAAATTAGACTTTCCTTTTTTAATAACCAAAAATTACGTAATGAACATTGACATATGGGATTTTCAATAACAAAATATACGATACAAGCTAGCATATTAGTTCTAGTAACATCATGTAATACTGCGGCCATGAACTATTTATAATTCAAAAAGCCAATTAGTATAATTAAAATTTAAAACCGTGCAACTCAAATATAAAACAGTAAAACAAAATATAAACCGATACACATTCGCCGGCACCTTATCATCCGACGCAAAAGATTTGATAAGTCTCACAATAAACTTGACGCCCAAGTAAGGGAACGCGAAATTTCCAAGTCAAATAAATGTACAAAAGAACAATCGATACTTCCTTGTAAACACATTAAGCGAGGGGACGTAATACGCCTCCGCGAGCGCCCCTCATAATGCGTCTCCATCCCTCGCAAAATATCCTGTTGCGTCTACAGGATCGTCTACATGCTAATAAAGAGCGCCAGGGAGTGATTTGTTGAGTGAATAAAATTGCGGTTATACTTTCAGACTTGTAAATTCCGGGTTCTGTTTTCAATTTGGTACCGCTAGAGCGTTGTCCGTTTACAAATGCTTAATTTTTTAGACTGTGACATCCGAGGAAAAGGTCGGAATACATTATCTGAAAGTTAGGTGGACCTCAATGGAGGACAAAAACCTGAAGACAATTGTACAAGGACATGAGGATTGCCCAAGAGGGGTGATTACTCTCTATGAATAATTTCTGTTTTCGATTTTAAGTATTAGAAATTAAGGATTACTTTACGTTCACAGAAGTTTTAAATCATTGCTATGGGCCTCTAGATAATCAAGTCGTGCCATAATCGAGTTCTTAAGTGAGTTACACTTTCAGGAAAAGTATTTAAAGATACACAGAATTGTTGGGGCGATCTTTACAAAATAGCCGGTATGGATGCAATTGTCCAAAGGATGTATTTAGTGGCTTGTACTAAAAGCCAATGTCTAGCATTGGACTATCAGGCCATTTCAAATTTATTTTTAATACTTTTTAGGTCTACACAAAAAAAAACAAGTAATAATAAAATTTATAACCTCAATCTTAATTCAAATACAATATTACGAACAATAAAACAATTCTTTTGCGGTATCAGATAATTCTATCCAGATATGACACGATTCATAGCGAGTTATACAGAATAAGCGTTTCAGTGGTGGAAACACCCTCATTCAACTGATGTAAGTCCGACGGAGTAGGAAATTTATTGTTATTATTATTGTCAGACAAAGTGTTTGCGAGGAAAGTTAGTCGTTTTATTGCTTTATGCCTTTTTTAGTGTACCTATTGGCTGTTGGGAATGTGATTTGTTGAATAGGAATTGATAGAACTTGGCAAGGTTTCAGTAGTTTTATTTAAATTTGCAATAATATGGGGGCTGAAATTTTATCTTTTCCATACTTATTCGAACAAGTATTCAATTTCTTTTAGACGTAAATATAATAGTTTTATATATTTATTTTTTATACAAAATTCACAGCTTATATTGCAATTAACATAAACGATTACATATGGACTTGTCACAAACCATTTGTAAATTAATATTTTTTACACTAATTTTAATGGTTTACAATGAAATAAAAAGAGGCATAGGCGAAGTAAATGTGAGATTCAGTGCGTGTGCGGGTGTGCTTGTGCGTGTGTTTGTTATTATTGATTAGCCGTTGCTTTCGTAAATAAAGAACTGTTTTTATGGCTATGTTATATGTACATTTTATTATAACTAGAAATAATTTATTACATATTAGAAAGTTTATCATAGTTATTATTGACTAAAAAAATCGTTTTATACATGAAACAGTGTATAACAAAAAGAAAAAAAAGAAAAAAACAATGATAAATTCATTAAAAATACTTACCCTTTAAGCATATTTTATTCCTTTTGAACAAAAGTTTGACGTCCTTGTGAGCGCGATCCGGTGCGGAAATATTTAGCTGCATCGTTACCAAGATTTCAGCGCTTCTAGTTCCCGTACACGGCAATCGCACCCTAAAAAATATTGTCAATTAGAACTATATTACTATATACTATTACTTAATTTTTAAACATGAGAATTAAAACATCTTTATCAACACTTAAATAAGATGTAATTCTGTATATATGTGTATTTTACACAAACAATTATTTAACTAATTTAATATTACTTAAATATATAATATACATTTTTTATTATGAGGACACAATTTTTGATGTTTCTGTAACTTTAAAATGTTAACAGTAAGCAATCTATATTGCAATCCTAGTCGTGTCACATCTGTTATAAATAATAATGTTTATGATGAATCGTACTAGCCCAGAATGTTCTCTCTCACGTGCTTGAGCACTGAGCTCACCGATAACCGGATTCGTGAGCCAATATCAGGTGCAGTAATAGCCGTCAATAAGACTAACAGCGCAAACTTTCTAGAACCCAGCAGGAGCAGCTTGAGTGCGGCAACGCAGCTACGCTGTTATGTCGGTAAGTTCGAAAAGGAGGATTCCAAAAACCCTACCACCATTCAAGCAACCGCTAACGTGGCCACGGAATTGACTTAAGTGAATTAATAAACCATTGCGTCACGGAAACAGTAATAACTTCAGTTTAAATTTCTTACTTAATCATTATCAAAAACGTTACGAACGTCACTAGGCAAGCGACTTCACTGAGTCATGGAGATAATCCATATAGATTAAACACAGTACAGAGGCCTTTATAATTACAAAAAATGAATTGTATGAATGTATAGATTATAATTAAATCAGAGATAACAGACTCACCTAAACGTCTGCAGCGTTGTAGGCACGTAGCCTCGTTCCGATATATTGACCTGTGGCGGCAGCATGGCGCCGCGGCTCTCGTAGTCTATACCCATCACGTACGGCAACTGTGCGGAATAATAAACAACGGCTCACACGACTCTCCAGCGCGTGAATAATCTACACATCATTTTGTCCCGACAGATAATGTCAAATAGACATATATTTATTGATTCAAGGGTTAGTTTATGGAATTCTGTGACTTATTAAAACTAAAAAATTATTAGATAATAAAGGATTATGCGTTCGACGTGTCGACGTCGACGTGGAGGTTGGACGTAGTGCTGTATAAAGCATAAAATCTCCTGCAGATGCCAGGTGTAGTAGCGAAACGTGTCAAGATTATAATTCAGTCGTAATATTCGCGTTTATAAAAGCGAATATTAGCGAACGCTGTGTGCTAAATTTTTTCATCAATTCAAATACAGCCGCAGATAGTGAAGCGTGCTCGCTCAGAATACTCCGTCCTTTTTTTTTAATATCGGCAACGAACTAATATTTGACAATTCATCTAATTTTAATTGAAAATGAAGCTGTAGACGGTAAAAAGTAATCACCCAGAATAAACCGGCTCTGGTACGATTCCCGGGTGACTTGAGCAGTGGTTCGGGAGTCGGATCCAAAGTCTGCGTGTTACAAAGCAAGCGGCACTCCTCTGCGCCGCGAAATAAATTACATTTGTCGTATATGGTGAAGAGTGCTCACACAAAATACTCTCACATGTTCATACATGTGAGCTACTGCAGGACCACAGGAATAGTACCTATACAGGAAATTATATGTTTATATCTATTATTTCCTGTGTAATCTTTACTCCTAAACACCTGAACAGATTTCCATACATATTTAGCTATATACGTTTCGTTCTTAGGTACGCTAAGTTATGATTCTAGTGAAACTGTTCCGGACATTCGAAGATTTAAATTTTATATAACAATTACGATAAATATTCGTAAATATCGTATAATTTACAATTAAATTTAATAAATTTTCCCTTTGAGCGTACAATTGATTGTTCAAATAAAGCGTAATTTTTTTAGTCCTGTATAAATTTCGGTGTTATGCCCTTTGCGGGTATAAAGAGCTAATAAGCGGCCACTACTGCGTAATTTACATACTTTCGGACCCTCTTTTGCATAAAAGAGTCTGAAGGGATTACGCCTCTGGGCGTATCCTGTGGGGTAGAAATTGAGAAACTTAATTTCGAAACAAAATAAAAATAATCAACTGCCTGAAAATCGAAATCAGCGTGAAAAATTTTAGTAATCATTCTAAAAATAATTTAATTTATAAAATATTTTTTTCGTAACTAAATATAAACTAAAAGGAATAAAAAATATTGAAAGTGCGAAAACGAAATAAATCATTACTAATTTTTAACGCTTAAGGTTGAAATTTGTTTTCCAATTTAGTGTGAGTCCATGGTGCAGTGGTTTACCGCTGAGCGACCAACCACCCTCAATGTTAATTTGCCGACACAACAGCATTGCAGTTTTGCGCCAGTCATACATACATATGAGAGCCAGAAGTATTCTGAGCGAACACGCTTTACCATCTATAGCCTTGTTGTCACTTAACATTATGTGAAATCGAGGTTAATTGTTAATACATAACCGACAAAAAAGTATCTAATATTCATTCTGTAAAACAAGAACAACGTTGTCGTAATTGAACAACTATGTTAAAGATTACGCGTGATCATACATAAAAATCCGGAAAAAGTTATACTGTCGTCGAATTAGGAACCGCCTTTTTATCCACGGTCAATAAAAGAGTAGGAAATGCCAGCGCCACAAATGCTTTGATAAATATGCTGTTAAATGTTGACAAGCAACTTAATATCGTACCACTGAAACAATGCAACAAGGGCAACCGACTTCATTAGCACCATGACAAACAGACTAAAAAAAACTTTAGCTTTTGTTACAAAACACTATACTTTCTGTTGGAAAAAAACTTTTGCCTTTGTTTGAAAAAAATATTACACCTATTATTCAAAGTATGTTTCATATTAAATAAGTTTGGAAATTGTACTATAAGTAAGTACTGAATGTAACACCTGAAAATTTATTTACCGAATTTCATAAACACTCACAAAACTTATCGCTTCGCGTATACTACTTTCAGAACTACAAGTGCACTAAGAAACTAGAGCTAGTGTTTAAACCGTTTTCACATCGCATTAATTAAATGAGTTCCGAAAATATACTTAAAGTATAAACTGAAATAAATTATCTGAAGATCTGTACTTCCGATTTAAAAAAATAATAACAATAAAATTATTCACTTTAAGTCGACCTATTCACAACTACAAAAATTGTGCTATAAAACTATAGCCTGCCTTCGAAACATTTTCACATCGCACGTTTCAAATTAGTTTGAAAATCTTAATTAATCACCTATTAAAACACCTGAGAATCTATTCAACGAATTTCGTAAACACCAAACAAAAACTAATCGCTGTAAATAGAGTTCTTTCAGAACTCGCAAAAATTGTAGTCTTAATACCGGTCTTTTGTTTGCCGAAATTAAATCGCTTCGAAGCCAAATTGGAAAGTGCGGGACAACAGCGAATACAATTACCGCCTCTGTAATTGAACTGCTGTTTGTCGTATAAAAACAAAATCGCTCCGCAGGCGGCGCGCGAGTTAGTTTCGTTGATTTTGCCACAGTTTGAAATAAGATTTCATTTTTAATTTTAAAGACGTAGTGGTAGTCAATATGATGCTGATAATTACAATTTTTTTATTTTATAAGTACAAGCAGCCGTAATTAGTTACAGAGATTTTTTTTTCTATCGGCAACAGACTAACGCTTTACTGAAATTGCACCTAATGTTAAGTGAAAATAATGTAAGTAGTGAAACGTAATTGCTAAGATAACTATCTGTCAAAGTCACTGTCAAACTAGCTGTCAAATTAATGCCGGAGAACACAGCAATGCTGTTATGATGGCAGATTGATATTGAAGGTGGTAGCTAGTTGTGTAGCTTCGGAAACACCCTATCACTCGTGGTGGTACTCCCATACAATCCCGACACTCCCCTTTACCCAATTTAAGCAATGTAGTGCACTAAAGTTTAACTATAATTGCTACAGACTTTAAATACGGCCATAAAGATAATAAAAATGGAAAAATAACGTCTAGCTTTAATATATTTTCAGGTAAATGTGTATGTAAGTGCACGGACTTGCCCTGCAGGCACGCCCTTACCAATCACAGTCCAAATTCCACTACTCATGTAACTCTGCAATCGAACAAGAGGAGTCTCCATATTACAAGGCATCATATAATATACAGAATCAGTTAACGTTTCTTATTCTGTTCTAAAATGCCGAAATTATTATATTAATTTAATGTATTGAATCATAGAGTTCCACAAAGTAACATTGTATCAATAAAGTATTAAAAGTTAATTTATATAGAAAATTTGCATACCGGTTTCCTTCCTAACGCCTGCCACATGAACTCCAAGTCCGTCATATGGGCCGGCACGGGTACAATGAAACTAGTGGCGTACGTGTTTACGACACCCTCTCGTACGTAATATAATTCCGCATCTAAACCTGGAACAAAATAAATACACAACGTAAATAAAGAACGAAATTTAAATGAACATTTTTTTCGTCGATCATAACGTCGGTATTTGAATTTTAGAAATGGAATCAGTATCGAAAATCAGCAACAGATATTTATACTAAAAATCATGCAACTAAAAAAATAAATAAATACGCTTTATGTAAATATTTTCCTAGATTTTTACTACACATTCTTGTTGATTATAACTTATTTTATTTTATAATATTATTTTTTGTAAAAACAAATATTTAGAATGCACTGTTGACTTTTTTCTATACCCAATGAAAAAGTAACAATTTATTGTCGACATTTACAAAGTATTATCTCCTCAATAAGATGTTATTCTCACTGTAACGAATATTTTATATCGAAAAGCTGCAAAAAAAAAATGACCCGTTATTAAAAAAAGCTGAACAATACAAAAAAGACTCGGTAAGTAAGTATTTAATTTCAGGACTGTTTTGAATTAATGAAAAATATCAAATTATTTTAAAGAAATAAAGCATTTTTTCCTGCCAGTTAAAAAAGTGATAACGAATTCAAAAAAATACGCGGCATTATTTCTTCATCAATATTTCAAATGCATTTCAAAGTGAAATCTTATTATTCTAATAAGAATTGTAGACGAAGTATTGCACAAAGTCCTCATGGATGGGTACACCCCAGATGTTAGTTCTATTCCCAGAGGGCGGGCAGCGATGTCAAATTATCCAAGTAACTCTATTTGTTTAGCCAAAAAAAAAGAATCGAACAAAAGTGCAGCGCGTTACAGTGAGTTTGAGACTTTTATTTTTAAATTTTATTTATTGTTTTGAATTTAGAATTTCTCATAAAATTATTCAAAATTTAAGTTATTAGTTAATAATAAGATATAAAAAATACATATTTACAAAAAAATATTTAAAAAATATCCCGTTGTAATTATTATTGCAGAATTAGGTTTTTTCAATTTAATTTCGAATATTGCTGTGTCATTTATTCTTACCTCTTGTAATGTATTTAAAATGAAGTTTTTAAAGTTTAAATATAGTATAACTATTTACAAAAGATAAAATGAATTGCGTAATTTGGTTAGCAAACCGCCTTAAAAAAATAAAAGATTTAAATTACTGGTGCGCCACAAATGAAATACTTCACTTGCATTGAATCGTTATGAATGGCGGCAACGTTTCGAAATGTTATTTTTTGTTTGAAACACTAACGAAAAAAAAAGGCGAACGAAAATCCTTTAAATTAAAACAAACGGCGTACGTTTGAACCTGAAAAAAAAAAAGATTGGAAACAAATCAAATTTCATCAAACAAATCCCACTTTTAATACGCGGCCACTTGTCGAAATATTAACTCGCCGGGATCCGATTCCAAATTACGAAAAGCCTATCGGACTGTGAAAAAAAAAAGAAAGCAGTAAAAATTAAATACGCGGATCATCCAATCGGCGTTCATTTGGAGGCGGCAAAGCGGACGCGACAGTGAAACGGACTGAATATGAAGTGGCACTTTGCACAATTGATGAATCACTACCCCTACTTTATACAAGCTGTATGTAGGTACGTCCGCACCCCTACACTTCAGACGCCCTATAGAAATCGCCCCGGAGCTACTTTGTACTTAATGCCTCGCGATATTTTATCTACTCAGGTTCGTGTAGACTTACTCTTAGTAAGAAGATTTGTTTACATTCTGCTCGGAATCCACGTCACAGGATAAAGTTCTTTCTAAACATAATTGTATAAATAACACTGTTCTTTAAGTTACTTAAAGATCTAATTAATACAGTTCTCATCTGCTTTTTCACTATTCAGCCCACTTTTGTAAATTGCTTGAACAATTTTAGTACAGTTAAATAGTAAAATAAACACAATAATATTTACAAAGTCATCTATTAATTCATTTGTTTATATTTCTGTAATTTCATTATTATCCCTTAAAAATTTTAAGATACCATACGTATCTAAATACACGGTATTAGAGTTTTTACTTTACCACAGGGTGATGTCTTGTGTAAAACGCCATGCCTCCGAGCCATTTATTTGCTTTAATCATGCGTGGATATCAATTTATACGTACCTTCCTCGATAGAACAGTAACAAGAAAGAAAATATGCAACCATTTGTTAAAGACGGTGTCTCATTTCACGCAGTGATAATGAGAGTGCTGGCTTTAATAAATAGACAAATTTTCGTTAAAACATGGTTTTCTGTCATTGAAATTGTTTAGTTATTTCTGTATCTAAAGGGTGAAAATCGGAAATCTATAACCGAGAATTCGCCGTTCGTCGCAAACTTTCCTGTACACATAATCTGTGGTTTTTAGGTGACAGAATTTGTGTTGCGTAATATTGATTCTTACAGATAAGGCGTATTAAAATTATAAGAATATTATATAATTATAAATTACTTAGCAAAAACTATAAATTTCCTTATGGCTATAAGCAATCCGCTCCAGTTTGCCTTATAGAAGCACAGACGTAAATATATTTAAATAATTTCCTTATTAAATTTACGACAGTCTGGGCAAGAGATAATTCGAAAACTCAGTGCAAGCGCAAAGAGCAGTAAATTAGGCGCCCACATACCCATAAGACTTTCCTATCCGGTCGTCGCTGGGGAATTCTCAAGATAAAACTTGAGCGTAGACTAGTTTATATTCCGTGTTGGTACCATAAGCATTTATTAAAATGGAGATAAAGGCGTATTTATTGTCTCGTTAGTTAACAGCGCGCACGCAAAGTGCGCATTCCTCAACTGATTTGGAACTTTTGAAAAAAAAAAAATACGTCGAATAATTTATTTCGGACAGTTGTCGTCGCTGTTGGAATGTAATTAGATGAAAGTGGACACGCGTGCAAACGAAAATTGTAGAAATAATTCGCAGCTTCTTTTATTTATCGGCTATGGGCTATCAGTTGGACTCAAGATCATCTGATGTTAAGTGATAATTAGGCCGTAGATTGTGTAGCGTGTTCGCCCAGAAAACATCTCACTGTCAATAGAATAACTGCTGGAACACAGTCATGTTTATAGCGGCAGATTGACATTGAGGGTGGTAGCTGGCCCGGCAGCTTTGAAGAATCTTATCACCATCGAAACGCTGTTACTTCTGTGACCCGCAAATCGAACCCGGTACCTCCGCGTTCCAAGGCAAGCGGGTAAACCACTGCGCCTTAGAAGCAGTCGCTGTCAGATATTAAAAACGTACTCAAATTCAAATTCATTTTTTTTTTATTATTATTAAGGTATTCAAAGCCACTTTTGAATGTTCAAATGACTTTCGCGTTGATTTTGAAAAAGTTTGCTCGACTGTGAAGAACCAGGCTAGAGACTCGTTGTACTCTAAAAATACTGCTACAGAGTTTCTTGCCCGCTTCTTTATTTCAGAAGTACAGTTCTCATTTTGTTGAAATAAAGCGAATCTTGTCCCCATCGAATTAAGTCATAAAAATATTCATCAACTCAGTTATATGCTTTATTTAAAAGAACATTTCTGCATATTTCTATGTTTTCTTTAAATTAATAACAACATAAAATAAATGTAAGTAACCAGACTGATCAAATTCACAGGAATAAGGATTGAGAAATATAGAAAATATATTCTCTTAAAAATGTCAAAGTGACTTTATGCATGGCAAATGTTTTACATTTTCATAAAAGTGCAATAATATTATTTTTTTTATCTAAATGCGTATTACTCAATCCGGCTGAGTGAAAAAGATCCATCACTAGGATATGTTTGCATACAACCGAAAATATACATGTTTAGAAAGAATAATGTAATATAACATTTCAGAGTATTTCGTAATAATAAAAAAATCTACCTGCCTCCATGACGTAGTGTTTTACCGCTTCTGTAGTAACGCGATTGTCCCGGGTTCGATTCGCGACGTTTGGATGCTCGTAGATATTTTCAAAACCGCCTAACTATCGACCGTACTTAATGTAAATCTGATGCAATGATAGCAAAACTGTCTACCGGCTGTCATAGATGCAACAACCAAAGTATTCTGAGCGAACACGCTTTAAAATCTACCGCCTCGTAGTCACTTAACATTAGGTCAAATTAGGTTATGTATTGCCGAAAATAAAAAAATATATGTATAGAAAATGCACAGGCAGCAACTGAAATTTATGCCGCCCACACGCAATTGTTTTCGCCGCGATAAATTTGAATTTGTTCTGGATTCCATTTTCACGCGAGAGGTGTTACTCTCAAAACTCCGTCGCTTCGTTTTTAATTGAGAGTTACCGCGAATACTCATTACATGTCGTCAACTTCGCGGATATCATAAATTTGATTAAATACTGTTAGTGACCATTCATTCAGTATCTTTTCTTTCAATCTTTATACAGAAAAAATCGTAGTATTTTGAGTAATTTCATAAATTTACCCTTATCAAGAAAAATGATAAACTAATTTTTTGTTATTTTTTTAAAGTAATTTCGATTTCAGGTGTGGAATGGGGTTTATTTAAATCTTCTTTAGTTATGTTTTTAATATCAAATCACTACTGAACTTCAGTCATACATTAACCTATACGGTTTAAAAAAAAAACGACGCTGTGTTGTCAGCTGATTAAGAGTTATCTAACAAGGACTATTCGAAAAATGCTACCACCATCCATACTCATATGTTCTAATTTATAATGGAATTTGAAAGCAGTAATGTTTACGTTTCTTTTCTAAATTTGAATTCCTGATATAAATCGTATGTTCAATTATATATTTGTCTATAATAAGTAAATTATAAGTTAAAAGTGTAGTAAGGTAATATTGTCTCACTAGTAAAGTTGTTTGTATTCTCAAAATGATTGTTAAAAATTTGCCCCGAGTCCGCTAGCTGGAGGCGATGAAAATTTTACAAGCAATTATCATTTTTCTGTTAAAAAAATTTGAGGAAAGGTAACGAAGAGAAAAACAATTAAAGGCAGCGCTCTCATTAAAGTTTCTTTTCAAATTATCGCTTTTTATCTCTTGTGAAAAAATTTTTTTCTTTGACGAGTTTAACAACGTAATGAACGCTTTAATTGAGAAATAACTGTTTAAAATTTTTCAGCACGATCTTCCGATGTTAATAAAATACGTGTATTTTGATAAATAAAATACTTTTATACCTGCGCCCTTGTATAAACAATGGGACATTAGTTAATGCTTGTTGCTTGTTTTCTCTACATTATTTTAGTATATGTATATATTTGAAGTGGATCTCAGTATGGAAACCGCGTGTAGGCAAATGTAGCGAAGTAGGCGCGTCTGTTAAGACGGAATCTCGGTCTGCGCAAGGCAATTAGCAACAAATGGATGTGTAAGGTCGGTGATCAGGCTAAGTGAGCGTTCCTTGAGAGATACCCGTGTCCAGCTTTGGACTGCCGCAGACTGTAAATGTATACTGTAATATATATACATGAAATGTATACGTTTTAACAATCTTAAAATATACAAATGGTTCTAGTAACCTAAATAAACGCAATTGTGATTTTAGTTAGAAACGTATTCATATCCTAGGCCTCAATCTTTTTCAAAGGTAAGATACACACGAAATAGTAATAAATAGAATTCTCGTAGATTAATATAACAAACAATACCTTGTTACGTAAATGTCATAATTACACAAGGATTGTTTAAACAAACAACTCTGCAATTTGTACACAGAATAATCCGTTAGGTCATAGCATCCTCTCGATTTAGATTGTGTAGATCTGTTATTTTTTTTTATTTTTATGTTACGTATGCAAATTGAGTTAAATCCCGCTTCACGCGTATTTCTGAAAATCCTTTCCAAGCTAGTGAAAAAAAAAGAGTTAAAACAGTATTGTACGAGTAGAGAGCGCTCGACCGTTTTCAAAGGCAATTAAAAAGACGCCATCCAGTCTTTTCTCGGCTTTGTTACGAAATGCGTAACACTTTTGCACTTTTAAATTTTTAAATCATCCTCTCGACGCCTATTTCGACAAATATATTAACTTGAAATTATGTACAATTAAGTATAAATTATTATTTGATAGAAGGAACACTCTTTGCATATATTTTTAATCACAATTTGACATGATGATAAATTGTAAATTATGTATGAAGCGTGCCTGCAGAATACTTGTTATTGGCACTCAATTTTTTTTAACGGTTATGGACTAATACTTGGCTTCGATTTCACCTGACGTTAAATGACAATAGTGCTCTAGATGGTGTAGTGTGTTCGCCCAGAATACTTCCGGATCTCTCATATATAACTGCCGAAACACAGCAATGCTGTTATGGCTACTGATTGACATTGAGGGTGGTATCTTGCAAGACAGTTTCGAAAAACCTTACCACCATTTAAACTCCAATACCTCTGTACCCTGGCAATCGAACCCGTGACCTCCGCGTTTCAAGGCAAGGGGACAAACCACTGCACCACGGAGGTAGACCACTTTAATCGCTTTGTAAATTAAATCTCGACTCTAGATATTTGCAAGTTGGAGCCTAAACCCTTTTTTTATCGGTTATGTGCAAACACGTGACCTGATGTTAGAAGACAATGAGGTTGTAAATGGTTAAGCGTGTTCTTCAAGAATTCTGGCGGCAGATGACATTGAGGGAGGTGGAGAAAGCAAGCTACCGTCCAGACTCGACTACTCATATGGCTCGGAAACGACTGTATGACTGTTGGAACACAGCTATGCTGTTATAATGGCGTTAAATGAGTTTTGAGCGGTAAAAGTACTTACTCCCTTCTTAATTTTTGGAGCTTATGGTCGACGACGACACCTTTCGATGTGATGCACCGCTCGCTTTTTATCCTACAAACTCATGATGCTAGTTAGCCGTTAGCCAGCCGGGATCGAACCTTTAGCATCACGACTCCACTGTTCATATGAACCGAGAATAGAACCTGACACATCTGTGTTATAAGAAGTAAGTCTTATTCTTAACTTCCTCGCAAAGTTATCATCCCTTCTCATACACGTCCATATATAACTTATACGAGCTTAATATAAAGTTTATAAATAAAATGTTCCACCTGAAATGAAAGTTAAATACATTTAAAAAGCTCAAAGCCATAATGAACTCCTGCTATGGAAAAGTAAATTAGAAATTCAAAGCGGTGTTTATTTTAATCCGCGAGCTCAGTTGAAACAACAAAGAAACTTAACTGAACATTTGTTACTTACTTTTTGCATACGTTATACTTAGTTTGAAAGCTTAAGAAAATGAAATGGGAAGTGAAATTTTAAATCTCGAAGACGGAATTTCCATATTTTTCTTAATGGTTATGGCCTAGTAGGTGATCTCGATTTCAACTAATGTTAAGTGTTAAAATGGCCGTAGATGATGAAGTGTTCACAGATAATATTTCTGGCTCTCACATGTACGACTGCCGCAACACAACAATGCTATTATGGCAGCAGATTGACATAGAGAATGGTGCTAGTCAGGCTGATTCGAAAATCTACCACCGTAGAGACCGCTACACATAGGAGTAAGTAGTAGCTTGGTAATCAAATGCTGAAAAGTAGCTACATGTTATAAGGCAACCTAGTAAACGGAAGCAGACGAAATCATATCTGAGAGGCAAATGATATGTAAAAAATTTTATAAATTAACATTCATATCTCGCCGGTTTTTGAATAACGTTACATTTGAAAAATCGCAGTTCAGTATGTCGTTTTTAATCTTTTTTTTTCATCTTTATATTTCTATGAACATAAATATCTCGCATCTTTCAGGAGTTTTTATATTTGTTTTTTACTTTTGAGTTTCTTTTATCACAACTCTAAATAACTACAAAATAAAATTATTAAAAAAAAAGCAAAACTAATAATTGTCCAATTTCGGCGTTCTGTAATCGCAAACATTACTAAATTATAAATTCAAAGCGTTTCACAAACACACGCTGAAGTTATAATTTATTCGTAAAATTTTCGATTAAAAAACGCGGAAATTATTTTTGTTTCAACGAGTCATAGATATCCACAAAATAACCCTTGGATTAATAAAGTAAATTGTTATAAAGTTTGCAAAATATTATACCGAAACTATGCAAAAACATGACTTAGGTCATTCCAATGTTAATGCCACAACCAAATGTGTACTTGTTTTTGAAACCCAGCGATATTTTAAGTGCGTTATTCACAATAATGACTACGTAATAAGAAAATTAAAGGTCACTTGATACATTACCGACCGGTCTCGAAAAAGAAATTCCTTTATGTGGATGTATCTTTGGCCATAAACTCTTAACGACTCAGTTTTTTTTTTTACTTTAATAATCAATTGTTAGAGTTAAAGAATTAAACAACCGCCTGAAAGTATGTCAGTCAATAGGGTTCAATAAGAATAGGTAGAATAACGAGATAAACTTGGGCTACGTCGACGACGAAAAACCTAAAAATCAGCGGTCGTAAAAGTGCTAGTTATAGAGAGTTGATATACGACAATGTAGTTGAAAAGTAATTTGTATAAAATCATCATGGGTGATATATCATACGAAATTTTTCTCGTGAAGCGCCGCATCCAATTTTTCAACACTAACCATAAATACGTATGTTCTCCTACCTAACATATTTTTTTGCCCAAAACGCCGCATCCAATTTGTTAACTTTTATCAATTCCACAGCCCGTCATTAAGTCTTGCAGGAAACCCGCCAAGGTGTTGAGTTCGACGCGTGCCGTCGACATTCTTTTGAATATTCCACAGAAAATCGTTACCGCAAAGCGAATTTGATGCTTTCTTTTCATATTTTAAATGACTCATCACTTTCCCGGCCGGGGTGGTTTCATTTCGCGTAGGCAAAGTAATTAGTTAATGCTCCACGTGAAAATGTAATATCTTCCTTTCGTTTGTTCGGACGTTTCATGAATTATAATGTTATTAACACTGTCTTTACGCACGATGATATTTCAAGTTCTTAATTTACTTTGACCTTTGTGACGAGGTACTAAGGACTCATTCTATATTTCATTTGGTGTAAGCACTTTATGCTCGACATCGAACGGGATCGTCAACAACAAATGTATTTTATGTTATTAATTAATAATAAAAACCTGTTTTAATACATAGAGTGACAAGATTAGTAATTTTCTTAGTATAGCGGGCGTATGCACAACTCTGCTGCTCAGGCGCGTATTTTGCATTAGATTTTTTTTAAATAATACCAAAATGCTAGTTATAAAGTGTAAACAACGACAAATTGAGCTCAGCGCAACTGCGATCTGCCGAAAGTAAGATTCTGATACCGAAAGTAAAATTTTTATACATTAAAATTGAAAACGTGAATCTGAAGTGTTAGAAAAAAAAATATGTGTAATTACTTTTTAAAGTGGGAAATTCCTTTAAAACAGTTCCAAATATTATTACAATCTAACCCTTTCCAAGCTTTTAAATAATTTTTATTTTAATCGCTATGTTTAAACGCGTTAAGGTACGTTCACAAAAATGAATCTTATTGTTTATATAAGGCCAAATGCACACTGTTCACAATTTCTGCAATCGTAACATTAGCATTAAATTAAACCTCGAGCACGTTTATTTTTGTTCATTGCACTACACTAGATCGAACGGTTTTGTTAGCACAAGTGGTTATTATTTAAGCGCCCAGCTACGGCTTAAGTTCTGTTTTCTTAAACAAATCAACAATGTAGCGGGCGACGATACAAATGTTAAATTAACGTCGTGCCGTACTTCAAAGGCGTAATACAGGCTTCGGCGTAGCCACGTTAAATTGCTTCCAGGGTTGTCGCACAAAGCGCTCGTGGGAAGCCGGGGCGTGTTCCCGACATACTGTACCATTAGTCAAATCTTGTGACCGAGCAAAAACAGTATTAGGAGCGTCGCCTTAAGTGTGGAATTGTTTGCGGGTAAATAAATTAAACGTCGAATCAACCGTAAAGGTTTCAAGTCGACATTTTGAATTATTTATGACGTCTTTAAGTTTATAATGCGGTTGAACCGTTGCCGCGTTCGAATGCACGCACCAAGATTACGTGTGATTTGATCCCTTTATGTTTCTAGTGACGTTTTCTTCGTAGTGTATTTTGAAAATGGAATTATAAATTTTGTTCGTTAACAATAAAGTATAATTTTAAAATTGTGAGTATTAATTATTTGTATGCGTATGATGCTCAACCAATCACTTTCTCTAATGAAGGTAAGGTTTTAACCCTTTAGCTACCAACGCTACATATATGTGACGATCCGTTTTTGTTACTAGAGCCCGTTGTCACAAACACGTGACAGGTGTTTATTAACATTTCAATCAAATGTGTCACATTTATGTGAGAAAGGAGTTACCAAAGGAATTATTTATGTAGAACCCAGTGTCACTTCTTGCATGTGCCAGTTTGTAAAATAACTAACATCACTTAGTTATGCGTTATGGATGCAACCCTCATCATAGAAAATGATGCGATATATAAATACTAAAACATCTGGACTGTGGTGACCATTTTTCTCCGGAGGCTATAATAGCGAATAGTTAAACAGCATTAATTTATTAAGTTTTTACGTTAATTATTTTTGTCGATGTGTAAGGTTTTCTTTTCTGAACAAATTCAATTTGATCCAAAAAAAAATAAATTGTGTGTTTGTGAAATACAAACTATTTTTTTTTCACAATTAAATGGAATTGAATCAATTCATTCGATGCAATAAATAAAAAATAACGTGAAACATTTCACATACAGTACTCTGATTCTAAAATGAGTCGCTAAGCAGCACCTGCAGTATAGGTCATATCAAAGACCGAAATACATACATAAATATTTTAAAATCAAAACTTAAAAATAGATAAACAACCAGAAGCAGAACAAAGAAATGTTCATAACATCAATATTTGTATTGAGCGGGAACCGAACCCGCAACCCCTGGTGCACGAGGCAGATTGAATGGTACGATAAGAATGGTACGAGTATATGTATGTACTATTACACCAACGGGGCAGTCAATTGTTATAAGAATGTATCCCGATAATATAACAAAGATTACGTAAGTCATTTTATGAAAGACTTGTGATCTTTATGTAAGATATATATAAAGATTCAATTCCATAAAATTATCATTTCTATTTATACATATACAGACAGAATGTGGTCGAATTAATCTTCTCAATACCAATATTGTATCCTGTTTCCGTCAAATTTGCCCATAAAAGTGCCCGAAATAACCCAACTCTTGGGAGCTCAATAAGATTATTTCAGGGTTAACTGGATTGCATACGGACATAATATAAGTCTTTCAGAACAAGTGTCGAAATAATATTATCGGTGGCAATATTGTTTATTAGTTATGCCGTTTCTTTATATCAAATTACCAAAATAAGTATGTTTATATGCTTCATATGACATTTTAACTATTTTAATTTATTGGTTTCATTCTGATACTCGATGTATTTTTATTCATTTTAAAATGATGCAATAGCTGTTTGTTATAAAAATAAGCTAGAGATATATCTTTACAAATGTTTACTTGCAAAGATTTCAGTTACAATACGTTTTAACTGTGTAACGCATATTTTTATGTTATGACAGCTACTGTGGCGCAAAGGTTCCCCATTGGACTGATAACGGAGACTGCCCGGGAAAGATTCTTGGACCACATTAGAAGTGGGGGCTGGATGTTAGTAGAATTTTTAAACCCGGATAGCTAGCTTAGACCCTCAGTGTTAACTTGTGGCCATAATAGTATTTCTTCCGAGAACCATATTACATATGGGAGACGGAGTATTGTTGCCAAGCACGCTTCACCATTTAGAGCCCCGTTAACACTTAGAAACTATTAAAATTGAGGTCAAGTGTCAGCCCATAGCTGATAAACTGTCAGAGCGATTCATATAAAAAATTACTATCCCAAAAACGAATTAGTGAAACTTTCATAGAAATCTTCCCAGCAGACCTAAACAACCGGCGTAATGAGCGCAAAGGGTGTACGACACGAGAGTAATGTCCACAATTTCATCTCAAGTAGAAAACATTAGCGGTAACATAGCCCAAACAATCTCGGTCGGCGTCTTGAGTGCGAGAGTAAACGAACCGCGAACTGTTTACGTATCGCGCGGGCACCGTGCGTGAGTCGCGTGAAAAGTGCTCCGCGCAGTCAGTTTTACCGCGTCCCGAAGTGTTCGCGCTTGATGGAGTTATTGCTTGTTTACAACGGAGTCGCGCGATAAGACACCACGTTCTTACGCTGCTATTATTAAAGATTATAAAAAGATGCAATTTTTTAATTCTATCTTTTTTTCTTTAATTTGTAATTATTTATCTACAGTTGATACTCTCTAGCAGCACAAAGACGCATAGGAATAATTAAAAAAAAATGTTTTACGCGGTCTTAATATGACGTTCTAGCCGTATCCACCTTAGAAACAAGTTCAACTATATAGCAAATGTCATTGATATGTCGAGTATTTTTATTTTTTTTTTATCGTCAATTGAATATCACTTGATCCCAATTGACCCTAGATGTAAAGTGACAATGAGGCCGTATATAACGTAATGCACGTCTAAGAAATTTCTAACTCGCCCATGTGTGACAGCTGTGACACAGTTCAAGTTATTCTGATTATTTTTTAAAATTCTTCTTAACACGCCCTTAGTCATAGATAACAGAAATTCGCTCATCAAATTTTAGTTTTGATAATAAAGGCGCAAAATCTAATAAAATATGTACCATTAATTCCCTTCATTTAAAGAAATATAGATTTTGCGATACATAAAAAATATACATAAAAGATACATAACATTTTTCAACAATAAGTTTGACTCAAATCCAATACTTATTATTTAACGCGATCCTTAAAAGTTAACGTAAAATTCTCTCAATTTTCATTTACGTATTCTATATAAACCGAAGAGAACAAACTGAAAGTTAGTTTACATTCTGCTAACTTTTCGTTTAGCTGAATTTTTATCCTTGACAGGCGACGACAAACGGCGAACCTTCGACTTAGCGGAGGTGTTTTATTTATGTTACTCAGTTTTTAAAAGCCACTTGTTGTTTCCTTTTACGCGAAACCGATAGCTTTTGTATCATGAAAAAAAAACTTTCCGTTCTCTGAAACACATGACTGTAATGACTAATATAATATGAAATTTTATAACGCATCCGCAGTGCTACACTGTCATTTATACGAAAATGATATTTCTAAGAAGAACCGCTTAAAAACTTTGATATGATGAAAAAATACGATGTATCTACATTTAGACAAGATGAACAGGATATTCCTTAATGTAAACTATAAGTTTCTTGTTGAAAAACAAGAAAGAATTGCCCTCATAATAATATAAAAAAAATATGTCATTATGAAAACGATTTTGTAAACTTTCCAAAGTAACAGTGTTGCACGAGGGTGCGGTTTTGCGTATTATCCACGACCAGCCTTCCTAATTGCTCTCTCGCAAAAACGACTAAAAAATGAAAAATATGTATATCAACATTATTAATAAATTTTTAGCACCACCGTGTTAATACTTAATATAATAAATATGACGACTAAAATAATCATTTCAAGTTTATGTCGATCCATCTTCCTTTATTGCTACATCATGAGAAAATTTCCGGACGGACTTTAATGAAATTTTGTGCAATAAATGCGGATCACCTCAGTTAATACTTAACAACTTTTTGCAGTCGGAAAATCTTACATTCCATCGGGATAATAGATTTTAACCCTTTTTTGTCTCATAATCGTCATGGTTAACAGTAATTTATAATAAAATACTGTAATTATTAAACTGTTGAGCAAATTCAAAGAAATTTACTGTCTCCGCGGCGTAGGAGTTTACCCGCTTGCCTTGTATCGCGGAAGTTTTTGGTTCGATTCGTGGGCCAAGGGAGTTGTGGGGTCTAGATAGCAGTAAGGTTTTTCGAACTTACATTGCAGATTACCACCGATGTCAATCTGATGCTTTAGCAACATTGCCATATTCCAGTAGTCGTGATAGCGAGAAATAATCTGGGTAAACACGCTTCATTATCTACAGCTTAATTGTCACTTAACGTCAGGTGAAATCAAAGTCAAGTGTTAGCCTAATAACCTATAAAAAATTATTAAATAAACATGCTGTAATTATAGTTTAACATTTACCCGTAGACAAAGTGCAGTAATTAAAAAATACAGAAACAAACATGATTTTAATTCGTAGTCATGAACATAAATAATTATAGACTATGGGCAAGAAAGACATTTTCCATCGTACACCTAATATTTCCCACCATTAACGTTTCTGTATTATTAACAAAGTACACAGTGTACTACACTTAAATCTCACATTAAATACACGTAATTTACCTATATCTATCTAGCTATATTTATGACAGGTATTTTCGTAATTCACCTACGAATTTATTGACCTATAGTAGATTAAAAATGTATTAAATTTTATCAATTACTTACTTTTCTTAATTTCTTTTTTTTTGGTAACAAATCTATTTTGTGATAAAAGTTATGCTTACCAGCAACAGCGGTGCATAGTAGAACGTATTCAGGGCATTACAAGTTCATTACATTGGAAAAAAGTAATGTTTAATTGCTCGAGATATATCTAGATAGTAAAAAGAAGCAATTGACATTTATTTAAAATAATGCATTTTCAATGAAGAATAGTTGAGAGGCATTCTTAACTTGTTCCAATACGTATTTTCTTTTGAACTGAAAGTTTTTAATTAAAAGTACATTTGAAAATGCCACGTTAACACGTGATTAAGGGACATTTTTTCATGTTTTTTCTATTATTTCCGAGGTCATAATTATTAAAAAAAAGCGGAGTTACAATAAAAACTAAAAATTCAGACACATGTAAGTATAATGAAATTTATAAGTGAATGTTATTGCGTCAAATTGACATGAGCTCACGGTACACCGGATTCGTGAGCAGGTTCAGACGAAGCTGTAATAGTCGTCAAAAGACTACCAGCGCAAACTTCTTCAAACAAAGCAGCAGCAGCAGCAGCAGTCAAATTAATATAACCCTAACAACTAGTGTAAAAATTTGCATAATGAAAGCAATATCGAAGAAAGTATCGATTCTGAACAAACACACGTTTAAATGCCACCAACAAATTTTATCGTTCATTCGGTGCAAATCTATTATTTTAAACATCAGATAACTAGATGTATTTTGGTATGTTTCCAAATTACTCCCCAGTGATACGAGTAGAGCAATTATTCGCCAAAAATTACAACACACTGGTCAAATAGCCAGGGCTTTATGGTCGATAATTTCGTACTATACGTGATTCGATACGAAATTTCGTCCATAATAAATTCAAAAATTTGCAATTCAATTTGCATATTTATACAACGCTGTGATATTTGATTACTATAATTGAGTATTAAATTTAGATAATTTCGTATAACAACTAGACTCGACAACGTAAATTACAACTATCAGTTAGTACAAAACAATAACAAATAGCTTACGAAAAACTTTATATTTACAGATAAAACCCTCCCCTCCCCTCCCTCCTACCCACCATCTAAAGATACTCTTCATATTATTTAATCAAGAGCCCTTTACCAAGAGCACGATAAAAAATAATCATTGATTAATAACTTATTGGTTCCGTTAGGGAATGACTCAGATGAACGATTTCATAATTTCGCCCTCATAATATAGAACATTGTCTAAAGTAAAAAGAATTCGGTTGTACTTTTCAATAACGTATGATGAAATGATTATAGATGATACTGCTAAAATTAAATCATTAAAAAAAGTTCGGAGTTATTACTTCAACATACTAATAACATGTTAAAGTTATAAATGCAGGTATTAGACGTAAGTCCGTTTTTTATGTTTTTACACGTAAACTTATACATCGATTTAGATAAATTCTGGTAAATAGATAAATGGTTAGTACTTTGTAAAAGGACATAGGTGAAAAAGGAAATTGTTTTTGACAAGAAATCAATACTTTTTCAAATTATAAAAAATCAAATCTATTCATTTATTTGAAGAAATAAAAAAAAAGTTTTGCGTTTTTCACCTACCGGCTGCTACATGAACTCCAAAGAAGCAAAACAAAAAACAAGATTTTTTGGATTATAATTGTAGACAAAAGTGTAATTTTAATATTTCATAATTAGTGGACAGTGTAAAGCGGAAGAATCGATCAATAACGAACTGGAGAACCCGTTATTAACACATGAGGCGTCAGCTAACACCGGCGTCGGAGCAATTTGTATCGACTACGCACCCACTATGTCATGCGTCGTGATGAACGGCGGTAGGCCACCGCGTGCTCTTGAAAAATGACAGGAGACAATCTGTCCAATTAAAAAGCAACGGAATACTAACTAAATGTACGGACATAAACTCGCCGTCACTTCGGTATTTGTGACCACGACGTATTAAATCATTTGACATTTAGATTTTGAAGGGTTACATGTTCATAATTTGTGACATATGACACTCTGTAGGCTATTTAAAATGTTTCGACTTTAATAATAATAGGGCTATAACCAGCCAGTAATTTTGTTAACGACAAATTTTAAATTTTTTTGTTTCGAATTTAGAACAGCTTAATCTGCAAAAAGCGACTTTATTAAAAACTTATTAAAACTGACTACAATTAAAATTAGAATATATGCGAAGCCCTCACATCATGGAACTATTGTTTTATAGATAAATATTAAATTACTTTAAAGATTAAAACGTTTTTAAAGTGCATACTGTGAAGTTCTTATTATCATTTAATTATTATTAAAACATGTGTAGTTGAATTTTTTACTTCATATTAAGAAAATTAGTTTCAAACAAACGTAATGGCATATTTTATTTTAATAGAACAAATGCACAACACCCATTTCCATTTACTTAATTCCGATGATATAAACTGACTGACTTTTATAAATGATTATGTGAATTATCCTCAGTTCTATTTTCAAAAGAAAATTAAAAAAATATATCAAATTTTCATCGTAATAATTTAACTCATATATTGAAGCGTACACAACACCCTTATGCACTATAATAAATATAGATAAATATCTATAACTAAAAGAATTTATCTAATGAGTACTAAATGTTACCGAAGTCGATTTAGCTTCGTATTACACTGAACAGTAAACATAAAAGCCGACAATTATCTCGTGCCGTATGCAGGCATTAAGTTGCCCATAGAAGTAGTTGCGGGCCCCCCGATAGAGTGGCGCGAGGCGATAAGACACCGTCCAAATTGATGTTTGAACAGCCATTAATTCCCCTTACGGACAGATGTCGCTTTTGTCTATTACTTTTGACACATGCTATTGTCGGTTGCCGATGAAATGATTTATGTGGTGCGATTGTATTTAATCGATTTAATTATAGTTATTTTTCTTACGTAAAAAATAAACAAATTACGTAGTAAAGCTCTAGTTAGAGTACTCACACAACACCATATTGCAGACATTTATTTTACTTTCACTAAGAACCGGCGGTATGTACTAAGACTCGGTGGGTAGAAGTCAATTTTGTACTTGTCAGTTTATACTTGTTCACATTTTTTGTGAAATTTTAAACGGCGAGTGTCGTTTCAATTTGTGCCGATTGTTGATATAAGTTATGCGACTGTCAATGGGCGACGGTGATCACTTTCAATCAGGTGAACCGCTCGCTCGTTCGCCTACTCTTTTTATACAAATAAATATATTTTAAAACGTTGAACGTCACGGGAGTCACTGGTGACAAGTACCTTAATACAGCTAACGATTTAATGTATCCATTAATATTGTTAACATAATGGTAAGCTCAAGTAAAATTTTATTATATAAATATAAAACTAGATTTATATATAAAATATCATCTATCGTATTATATCTAATTCGATGTGTTCAACGTGTTAATAAACAAAAGTTTATTTACATACTTACAGGACTTTAGATAAAAATAGATACATGAGCAAAAATTAATTTAATATCAACCGTACCATAAAATGTCGTGTAATATGCAAGCAATATATATTATTTACATTTCGTGCATTACTCTTTGACGGTACGATTTGTGACAAACGCAAATTGCATCTGTATGCATTCCGTTGTTGCTTATGTCTTTATCTCTTAAAAGATCCCAATTCGTGTGCCCATATGACGTGTGCTCCCTAAAGTAATAAAGTACTCGGTGTTATTTGCAACATTTCCATTGTTCCACGTCGCTGAAATCTCTTATAACTTTTTCATGAATTAAACATTCACTTATGTAGGTATAAATAATGTTTAATTGTGTACTTATTTATTTTTCATAATAATTCTCTTATTTATATATTACTTTATCTTTATCTCACCTTACAATATAAAGATTGAACAGTGTGCGTGCGTGATGTATTTTGTCATTATCTGTCAGACAATTAGCTATAAATTTACTAACATGCATGACTTTCGAAATACTACATCGCTTACTAACATTGAGGGTGATAGCTAACCAGCTCCATAACATATTGCACGGGAATCGAATCTAGGATCTCCGTGTAACAAGACAAGCGATAAACCACTATGCAACCGTGGCAGTCAACAAACATTATTTTACGTATCCAAAAACTGTTGCTTCAATTACTCCAAATATTTTTTTTTACTGTATTGTTATTGTACCTTATTTACTGCTCAGTATAATGACATATTACAATGGAAACAATTCCAATTGCGTATACGAAATACGACGAATTTGTTGAACAAATATAAATGGTTGAGGGTAGATCGGGGGTAGATAATTACAATTTTTTTATTCTGATCTTCGGAATCGGGGGATGAGTTCTGTATAGCAGAAGCGTAAGGTCTTTGTATTTGACATGTTTTGATAGTGTCAAAGATATAATGCCTCTATAAATAGATCTCCAGGCATCAGTTATTCCTCATCTTTCTTATATCAATTTTTTTAAAGATAAACATCACTCTTAACACAAATTTTTACATGATGTTAAGTGACCATGAGGACGAAAATGTAGAAGCGTTATTGTCTAGAATACTTTTTTTATTTCTTTATCTCGTTCACCCCTGTTTTGGCTAGATAGGGCCTATTCATTTATTTGTTATTTCTTATATATTATTCACGCTTTTACTCTTTTCTCTTCTTACATACCTCATACTGATTTTCTCGCTGACATATCTTCCTTTTTCATATTCATCCCATTTCCTTCTTTAGAACAGTTTGTCATTCACATGTATGACTGCCAGTACATGGCAATGCTGTTAAGGCAGCAGGTTGATATTGAGTGCAGTAGCTGGCTGGGCGGGTTTGAAAAACCCTTTTTTTTCGTGGGAAAATCCTACATTGGATACTCCTCCACTGCGGGGGCAGCAGAAGTCTTATGCCGGACTCTTACCGGCTAAAACCCCAGTGTCCATTTTCTTCGCCTTTAGTCGAAACTACGAAAACGCTTTCGCACACTACCGTAGCAGTTCGAAAAACCCTAACACTATCCGATTTCCATTTATTCTTTCTCTTTCTAAACAATAAATAGGATATTAACCAATTAAAATGTTATACAACCAATCAATGTAATAATTATTCTTATGCCATTTAATAGTTAATTATAATTCTTCTAGTTACATTTTTATTTAAAGGCAAAAATGTTTACCATTTGAAAAAAAAACCACCAATGAATAATTTAACGTTTCCGAAACAGAAGCAAAATGAAAATAGCGCACGACGCAAAAATAAACCAAAGGTGTATCGTTAGATTTATTCCCGTACAAAAACTACAGTCCAACTATTTGTAAGTAAGAAAAAAAAATGTATAGGGGACAGAGACATAAATCCAGCGGTTCGATTCTACGAACATACTGCCATTGTGCGGCCAAACATTAGTCGGCTTCAGATATATTGGCTAATTCTCGAATAAACAGAATGATCGGCACAAAAAGAACTAAGCCGAACGCCATCAAAGTTCTGTTAAGTTAAATGGTCAATAAATTATTCATGGAATTAAAGTAAATAACATTATTTACCACGACGAACTTTATATTAGTTGTGTGCAAATGGCCTAAATAATTATCTTATTCTCGTTTGTGGAGTCCTATATGGAGTATATTTATAAATAAATAAATATCTATTCATTTCGTACATAGTACTTTGATCGTAAGATACGTAGCTAAACAGCACCTGTAGTATGGGTTATCATAGACTGATGTACATACGTAGATATTATTAATTAATTACTTATATTTAAGATAAACAATCAGAAGCAGGACAAACACAACATTTGTGTGACATAAATATTTTTGTCTCGAGCGGGAAACGAACCTGCGACCCCTGGTGTAAGAGGCAGAGTTACTACCATTAGAACAACGGACCAGTCAATTGCATTTGAAAACCAAATGCAATGTAATATTTTTTAATTGCTTGCCTTATGATACGGAGGTCCCAGATTCGATTCCAGGACCAGATGAGAAATGGAACCTGCGGTCTACATAAATAATTTATTAGCGGCGATGATGTTCTTTGAATATGTTTTATTACAAAAATTTGCATATAACTATTATATTTAACATAAAAAATCTAATTTATTTCGATAGTTTTTTTTTTGGCAATAGGCTAACACTTTAAATGAAAGAAACGTGATTTTAAGTGACAACATGACCGTAGATATGAAACCCATCGCTGAGAAAAATTCGGCTCAACAGCCTGAATACAGCAATACTGTTATCATAATAACAATACGACTAACAATACGAAGATAGTTAAAAAAAAAACCGTACCGCCAATTACGCGAGCAACCTCGGATTCGAACAAAAAAGCGGTTAATTTCTTGCAATACAGACTTCAAAAACTAATCGATGTATTAAACATTTCAAACTTTCGAAATAGATGATAGATAACGAAATAGTCCCTGACACGAAGTTATAACCAATTAACTGACAAAACGCTCAAGTGTCATTACGATACATTAGCCGTGCATATTAAAACGGAAAAAGATTCTACGCTTGGTCGCCATTTTGAATTATTTGATAGTTCTTGGAGAATCATTAGAATGATTGCTATAATTTAATGAAGCCCTTATACAACTGAAAGTTATGAATATAACTTACAACAAAATTTTTTAAAGTCTTCTTCGGCATTCTTTCTGGTTGTAAATTGGTCTTAAAAGAGGTTATGTTGATAAATTATTTTTACCGCCAAAATATATTGTGCTAGAATCTGATGAAGCGCTGTGATGTATAGTCGTGATTAACATCATATTAATATGAAAAAAGTTTATTCCTATTATATAAGCATTAAACTTTTTCGAGTTAAGTTAAATAACAATTTTTTTTGGCCACAAAAATTGCAAAATTTTTACATATGTAGTTGTTAATTCCCTACCATTCAAATGCGATAGCGGCGAGGTTTAAACCTTAAGCTCATAAAGATTTAAAATTGATATCAGAAATTTTTAATAAGACGTAAACTAATATATAACGATTATATTTATCATGCAATATGTTCACTAACATGCCGTGATTAGCTGTGATTTTTTTTTATTAATGTAATTACATATAAAAACCAAAATAATGTATATAAATGAACTCCGATACTCCCTCCAGTCGGAGGAGGTTTTATAAGAAGAAATTTCATAACAATAGTGCAATAGCGGATTCGATACTTATTTTTTTGATTAGCACTTCTTAAGCATGTCAATTTATATCTTAAAGGAGATATCCTATTAAAATATTTTTCTTTATAATTACATTCACATAATGTTTTTGTACAATTATCCAATATTGATGTCTGCTATTAAATTTGTTAAAACAAATATCATACAAAAGTTGTTAAAACACACATTACACCTCTATAGTTCTCTAGTAAAACAGAATAAAGTCACCTTTATACCCTCATGGGTCTAGCGCCAGAGAATTACTTCATTTAACTATTAAAATTAGAAGCAATCCTTTTTAATATTGGTGATAGCTTTTTTACGTAACAAGCGAAATATAAATGAATAAAAATTTGAGCAGTTTAATGAATGTCCAAATTAAATTGAAGATAACATTTAATTGAGGTAAGTTTGAAAGGTTTAAATAATTAAAAGGCAAACGTAAAAGCAAAACTGAGCGAAATAAATAATTAACATTATGAGATCGAAAATCATCAGAACCATTTTATTCCGTCAATGTTATACTTTTAAATCTTTTACACGAATCTAAAGTAACTTTATTAAGAGGTACATGGGTATAATTAATTTACGTATACATGAAGGTTTAATTGACAATATCTATTTATTTAAAACTTACCCAATAACTTCTTCACCTCTGCCTGACTGATGAGCACATTGAGATGGCCAGTTGCCAATGGCAACGCAAGCCAGATTGTCCACGCGATAAGGAGCCTTTTACGCGCCATCGCGGTATAAGATAATCACTACCCGATTTATTTGAATTTCACTTTACAGTTCATTTTCACTGTATACCCGTATATAACTACGTCGTATCCATTTTCTGTTAATTTAAAAAATTTACAGCCTTTGAACCTAAACAAAACAATGATTTATTTTCATTAATTAAGTTTTTGTTGTGATAAATAAACAAAGATAGTTTATTATATAATATTTCAATGAATAATACAAACAAAGGAAAACATAATTATTAAAAAAAATATTTAAAGAAAAAATATTAAAAATAATACAATTTATATGATTAATTAAATAACACAAAAAAAATGTGAATTCGCTGAATTTAATGCATCACAACCGCTTATATTTTGAAACGCAAAACCTTATTCAGCGATTGGAATTCGGCGTTCGAAAATCGGCGTGCGGGAAATTTGATTTTCGAACCGTTTCGAAAATGGCGGCACACGCGTCGGGGCACACGCGTCGCCGCGCCGCACTGCCGTCCGTTCGGATACGCGCCGCGCTCCAACAAGTTATCCGCTGACATGCGCACTCCGCCCCAACCCTAACGGCGCTAACTTTTTATACGGCAAACATTTTATTTATAAACGCTTCAAATTATTTTTAATTGACAAATACCATAACTACCAATTTTTTTAACGAAAACTAGTAGTTATGAGAAATAAATTCATGAATAGGTGTTTCTATTTAAGAGTTATGGGGTAGTTTATTAGACAAATAATATATCTAAATTTTAACCCGAATTGTAAATGTCATTAGAGTAAAAATTATAATGGATATTATTATATTGGCACCAAATGCCCGTATTCCTTTTTACTTTGATTCTCCTCTTACTACATTTTCATCAATAATTTTGGTTCAAATTTCACCACCCTTTTATGCCGCACTTTTCTATTATTGTTTACTCGATGATATAACTTGATTTACTGAGTTGTATAAGTATATTTACTCGTTATGAGTGAATAACTGTAGTTATATTTTGATTTGGAAATTTTATTATAACTGAAATAAACATTTTAATACAGTGGACGGTACTTTTACTTTAACCAATATATACGGGTTCGTGTATAGTACTATCAATTGCAATATAACGAACTGAGCAAATAACTATTGAACATCATGTAGCAATATCCATTTATGTTTTGTTTAATGAAACGAAGAAAAGTTGAATTAAACTTTTAATACTTTCTTTCCTTTTTCTTACTGTCAATAAATAAATACATGAAAAATATGCTAAATTATAACTCTAGATATAACCTTAACTAATATTAACAGCTCTTTCAATAGAAACGCTTTAAAAAATTAAAAGGCTTTCATCTAGATCGACCTGTGTTGTGAGAGGAATTAATTGAGTTTGTCTCTAGGGAGAGGCGTTTCCGTTTCGCATTAGGCCGGTTCACGGCCTACTAATGGAATTATGTTCTCTTTTACGAACTTCTGAAGGTTTAAAATTGATTTTTGCTCAGAAAGATAGAGAGACAGACTGTAAGCAAATTATGAAACGATGAAAATAGCTTGAAATAATTTAAAGATGTAAAGTCTAAATTGGTTACTATTTATGATAGTACAGATTTAAGAGTAAAATCTTTGAGATCTGTCTGATTTTTTATAGTCAGAGTAGGCAAACGAGTAAACGGTTCAAGTGTTGGAAAATGATCACCGTCGCCCATAGACAGCCTCAACATTCGGATAGTCGCAGCTACGTTGCTGACCTTTTCTTTTTATAAATGTATAATATTTTTTAACACTACATTTACCGGACCAATCCTAGATAAAACAGTTCCGTATACAAATATGCGTTTGATTATTTAAATTTTTTATACTGTCTCTGCCAATATTGTTTTATACATTTTATTGCAAAACAGGAAAAATAAGAATACAATAATGCACAAAATTACTACAGACTCGAAAAAAAACCATAAAAATGAGTCGGTCAATCTAGTGTTAAACAAATATATTTACAACCAGTGCGCCCAGTTTTCGAATATTACTGAATAGATTTATAATCATTGTTGCTATTTATAAAAATTAAAGCTAATTTGTTCTAATAAAATTTGATCGAATAAAATATACAATTTGTTTGCAATAAGTTAAATATTTTATAGCTATTATTTATGTGAGGACGATCAATTCAGAATAACTATAGATTATAACGTGTTTATTTCTTAAAATAATAACATGTCATTAATAGTCAGTCTTCAAAATAGTTATTTCTTAAAACGCTACTACCTTAACAGTTCAATAACAATTCTTTCTTTAATATTTATTACAAATATAAAGAAATATTTATTAGTTTATTGTACCAAACGTATATAAATTCAATAAGTGAAATCTACAACATTTTTATCATCCAGTCTCAAGTGTAATCATCTCGTTAAAATATATCACGTATTACAACTGTCTGCAGAATAATTATCATTTGTATTATGCATTCGTAGACGACTACGACTACGAATGCACCTACCGGCGTTAAAATGTTCGCTCTCGTGGAAAATTCTAGAAACTCACGCAGGCGTGCTGTATCCACCTCGTTGCGAAGTTTTCGCTGGTTTTTTTTCTCTCTCTCTCTCTCTCTCATATTTTTGAAAAAGGAATGTCGAGTGAATAATGAAGTTGTGACGGCGCAGACGTTCAAAACTCATTGTTTTAAAATCGCTAGAAATTTTTAAAAATTCTATATCAGTTTTTAACGATGTCTTTGTATCGTTGCATTTTAAAATAAACTCGTTTTTTTTAAATATACAAATGGTTGTCTAATTTCATTAATGATTTACATCACTATCAATATTATCGTTATCATTTATAATAATTTTGAAATTGTTACAGAAAATAACTTAGTATAAGAGTACATTTTAATATTTCTATATGATTAAAAATTTGAACACTTAAGGTCTTAATTTTTTTTAATTGCACTTCGAAATTAATAAGATAAATCTCACAGTTAATGTATACTATTATGTTATCTATGTTTTTCAACAAAGGTGAAAATACAAGTGCAAAATAACCAACGAGCGATCTGTAAAACATTTAGTGTCGTTAAACATACGTGTTTATACTAATTTTTTTCGGTTCGGTCAAAAATTTAAAAGAAAAGTATGCACACTGGTGATTATCTAATAATGTCTTTACACGGTTTTTCGAGAATAAAAACATTTTCGCTCTTACCGCTACCCACCGATTAAGGACAATTCGAAACCAGAGGTCGTCAACTATTCACACATTTAAAAACAACGCAATTTCACCGTACAAATATTTTGTACACGCCAAAATACATTTTGCGTCGGCTCGCGGAGAAAATGAAACGAGCACAATATTGCATTGGATAGCGTTTGCAAAAGCAAATTGCTCAGGTTTGCGGCATTGTTTTGTTTAATGCGAATCCAGCCTTTTTGTCGAGGCAGACAATAACCGGTGCACGTATCGGTGTGCGTACGAAATACATAACGCGCGGGTGTAATATAAACGATGCTTAATCTATTAGCGGTACAGAGGAACGGATTATCTCACGGCTTTATCCAACCGACATATCGGCTTTCATTACTTTCATATGCAAATTTGTAACGTACATGTTTTTGTTATTACAAAAAAATTTTTTACTAAGCTTGAGATTTTTAGTTTTCACCGTCAATAGCTTAATCTTAATTTTAGATGAGGTAAAGTGACAATGAAATCGAAAATGGAGAACCGTGTTCTACTAAAATACTGTTTCTTATATGTTACATATCTATTGTTACTACTAAAGCAAAAATTAAAAAATATCTAGAAATTGTTTCACACGTGCTGTATAAATTATGTATTCACGAGTTATGAAGTTTACGTTTCTTTTTTTTTCTCTATTTCATGTTTTTGAAAAAGGAACGTCTAGTATGCTGTTTTAATATTATATTAACAACATTAAGGTGATAGCCAACCAAAACAAAAAAAATCTCCAAGCACATGTCTACGAAATCCAAACAGAGAACAATTTACTGCAACGTTTGTTAGTCGGTGTGTGAAAATTATGTACATTTTTAGATATTTATCTCAAGACAAACGTATGTTGTTAGCTATACGAATTTTCTATAGTCGATTCATCCCTACTCCGAGGTTTGCTTTACTTAGAAGCTCGAGGCGTCCGCTTAGTTCGTGCAAACATTAAGCGATCTGTTACAATATCGGATGGGTTGTTTGCCGAGGTGTTTTATGATAATCTTGGGACGCAACCGACTCTCCACTAGCAACGGATGTGAGGATCAAACGTTATGTTCGCTGAAAATGTCTAAATTTAGTGGGAAACACGGTTAAGAATAACTGATTAAATGTTCTTAAGCCCTGACTAAATAATGAATAGTTATATGTTTAATACGCATATGTGTGTGTGTGTGTCCGTATATATATATATTTGTATTGACGTGTTTATTTATAGTATTGATCTTTTGACAGCATTACATAGCTAACATTTATGTAGTATGTATTACAGGCCAGCCAAATAACTACAACAGTGCTTTATTGGAAAGAATTAAACAAAATAGTACATCAATGACATTTAACATGTTTCTATATAATCAGAAAGTATCTATATTTTGCATTCAACAAACACTAAATTTTTCTTCTAGATGTTCTATTACAATTACAATAATAAACTTACCAATTTTTTTTTAACTTTCGTTACTTCGGGAGAGTGAAGTTTTATAAATTAACAAAGAATACTCAAGAACGAGTTAACTTTCAAACAAACAAAAATAGATCAAGATCGTTAGTCATAGAGGATTTATACAATTGTATATATACTAAGAAAACGCGTGTGTTAAATAACACTCCAGTTTTTTTTAGTAGTCGGTGTTAAGATTTATTTAACGGTTATGGGCTAACACCTGACCACGGTTTCACGTTACGTTAAATAGTTGACGTCAAATGATAAAAAGACTGTAGATGGTGAAGCGTGTTCGGCCAGAATACTTTTTGCTCTGACGTTTATAACTGTCGGATTATAGCAATGTTACGGCGGTAGAGAATGATAATGAAGGTAGTATATGGCGGGACAGGTTTGAAAAACTATACCATCAACCAGACTCTACTACTCCTGTTCAAACAACCGCAAGGCAAGCGAGTGAACCGCTCCGCCACGGAGGCCAAAATAAGTAATTATATCATAACAGAACAATGTAGAACGTCACGCCAGCGATCCGTACATAAACAAGGATCGTAAATTTAATTTAATCATAGAATCGAATCGAATTTACATGCTCCCATCACAACGGGCACAGACGCGTAAACATTATCCCGAATTCGCCGCTATAGCAATCCAAATACATTATCTCATATTTCGGGCCCGGGTAAATATTGGTCGTTGAAGCCCTAAATCTCTTGTTACCCGGATACTCAAGGCGGTTCTCGAGTTCCCTCGTAAATGCATCGCGATATCGTTCTCTATTGCTATATCTAATTATTATAAGAGATTTATAAACGCTCTAGAAATACATTTGATATGTTTTTTTATTTGATGGTTTTTTAATAGATTTAGAATCAGAATCGCATCTATTCATATTTTATTTTTATGTATTATTTACGCACAAATGTAAGATCATATCAGTCGACGTAAATTCTCACTAATAAAAAGATTCCATTAGTGAAAACGACGTAAGTTTAGTTTAACAAATTTGTACTAGATGGACAAGATATGGAAGATAACGACGCGCGATCCAAATCCCTCCGGACCGAACATTAATTAAGAAATCGTATATTAGCCTACACATTTAAATAAACGTCGCAATAATAAAATACTTAAGAAATTAATATAACTAAAGAAAACACCGGTTAAACTTCACTCTTCTAATAGAAATTAATTAACCCTCAGTTCTTAGTCGGGCCTTAATAAGTGAACGTAAATTACGGACTACTCACGCTCTCATTCTCCATTTTAATTAGGTCAAAACATCCAGAATTACTCCGCTCGCATTATTAACTAAGAAAAATGATATTTTTTTGGTAATAAATGTTTCTATTGTGGATTTCTTTTAATATTGTATTAATCTGTAAATTGTTAATGATGCCTTTTTCACGTCATAATTTTGCTGTATATTAGTGTTAATGACCAAAAAATGACCAAGTGTTTGACATAGTGGTAATTCTTAGACTTGTTTGTAACAATGGAGGGTTAGTTAAATAGTTAAAATGTGTTTACACAACACTATGTAGCTATGTTTGCTTGAGATGATAAGTATTATTAATCTGATATTTTTACTAGAAACAGTGTTCCGTCTTCTAGCTCCCATGGTCTTGTGAAGGTATACGGTTCACTCACAGTTGTATTTTGTACAGTGCAAGCGGTCTTTGCATCACGCCTGATTTGCTACTTAAATCATATTCCGGTATAACAGTATCGCTTCATCATCTTGTAACTTAATATCACATAATTTGAAATTGAGTTGAAATGTTAATCCATTATCAATAAAAAAAATCTTTAACGACTAAATATTTAAAGATGTTTGCTATACGTGAATGTTTAAAGACTTTCGTGCATTCGTACTGCATCAGTGCAAATTTTCTTTAAATGTTTTTTCAACAGTCCATCTACTTCAGGGGCTGAGTAAAGAGCATCGTTTGAGCTTAGTTAATTACAAAAAGCCTTGCGACAAATAAGCGAGTAAATAATTATAGATCTCATTTGAAATTCTGTTTGGAGCAGGGCGCTACCGCAAAATGCAATCTGAATTAGGAAACCGCTAGGTGTGCCGCTGACGGGGCCTTTACCGCGCTGCGGTCGTTCACGTTCGGGCATGAAATTTAAATAAAAACAAAAACTAAGTCCATACACGTTTACCTATGTGTGTGTCACTAACACATACAAAATCTAAATTAAATAAAACGTTTTTAACATTATGACTTCTTACATTTACGCGAATTTAACATATAATAAATGAAATTTTCGGATATTATTGACGATTTCATTCCAGACTTATAGAGAGTTTCACAATACCCATAATTTATTTCAGAACTAAATAGGATTAAGACAATAAATGCCGTAACATTTAGTTCTATTATATTTGCCGGGAATAATGATAAAATTATTTTTTTTCTTTTTAATTGACAGATGCGTAACTCATGGAGGCTCTAAATGGTTAATATAATTTATATTAATTGATGATCACCAGCCAATATACAGTGTTACATATACACCTGTCTCCCAAATTGCACTCATAGTCCGGATATTAGAATAAGAACCAAAAAAAAAAAATTACACCACGAAAAGATTGTAACACTGAATAAATTTTCTTTTTAAATCCGTACAACTTTTTACGTTATAAAATCTTGAATAGACCCTCCACGTTACAATGCTCAATACAAAGTTACCTAACGTTGACTTAATCTGACTCCGGCACAGTGGCGTGAAAGCTGCGATAGTTGACTTAGAACTTTGAGTCGTAAAGTAGAAGTTGTCGCGACAGTCCGCGCGCGGGTTGGCTGGTATCGGGCATTGGAGTGGACCTCCCGGATGCAGTTCTCGTGTTAAGGGCGGATATGTGTTAAATTACGAACAATATGCACCGCCGGCGGGTAGAGTTCGCTCCAACTTGCACAATTGAAGCTTTCAGAAAGCTCTCCGTAGCTTTTTATCTAAAGCAAGCTAAAGATAGAGAGATTATTTATTTATTAAACTATTATATATTGTTTATCTAATTTTCGCTAAGGAGACAAATTAAGCCTAAAACATTACACAAATTTCCTAAATGGTCACATGTTATATTGAGGCATAATGATATGACACCAATTACTAGTTACTAAACTTTCGAGTATTATATTTATTACTCTATTATTTATAGGAGGTAGACTAAAGTAAGTCACAATAAATTACATACGAATTATTTATTAATTAAATTAGTGTTATTCACAAGAAATATCTTCCATTGATTTATATATTAACAGATTTTTCAGTCGTAATCGTAAACGTAATAAAGCCTGAACTTCTGCTACATGTGAGTTATTCAGTTTCATATTGAGCGGTACTCGAGCGAAAGAATATTTTGCAAGATTGACAGCGAAAATTAGCGATTATCGGAAGTTAATCAATATGGTATTTCTAGATAAATCAAGTCAGCTGTCACTCTGAATGATCTGTCGACGTACTCCTGCGTTCTTCCAATGTATAAGATTACGGGTGTATCCATATATCATAGTAACCTCGTGAAATCTCCTAACTTAAATATAGTTTTAATATAATAATTAACTGTAATTTTATTGATGCTGTCGCCATTTCTGAGAAGTTATTTGACCTTAATATTAAAAAAAATACTTAAGTCACTTAACACTTCGCCGACCCCTAGGGGATATCTCCCCATTTTGAAGCAAATCGGTGCCTGACCGATAGGGCAGATTTCCCATTTTGATTTTCAGATACGCGTTTCTCTTTTTCTGTCATTGTTAACTACCTCGACCGGGGGTATGTTTGCGATTGAAAGTTAAAACCGAACAGTTTTCTTTAGACTGTACGGTCGGCAAAATGTTAATAATTAATTGGGTATCTATAAACCATCTAATGTAATAATATCTTTTTTCATAGTAGTTATCACGATTGTACCACGGACAATCAATCGCCCTCGGTAGAACAATAAACGCTACGCCGTAACGTGAACGCATTATTAAATGGAAAATATTTCTTAACAACTACACGCATATATTTATAAACCGGGTATAATATAATTATGCGACACATTTGCTTCAACATAATTCACTGTTTAGCGCGTCGTTATAAAGTCGTAAACCTAAAAAGCTCCAGTTAATATTGTAACGGTTGTGTGGTGTATTTATTTAAGCTTTCGCGTAATGAAACTTTTGTACGGAGCTTCCTTGCGTATAATAAAACTTTACAGATACTAGTAATATTGTATTTATTTAAAATATTAAGGCGTAAATATTTTTATCAATTTATTATTTTTAACATTTTTTTTCTTATAACTTTCATTTGACGTCGAGTTTCTTACATC
>DWQX01000447.1:0-42942 GCA_018245475.1 Pharmacophagus antenor | reverse complement strand
GATGTGACAATTTACAATTTTCAAATTTTTTTGATCTCAATTATATAAATTATTAATATTTAACGACCAAACGTAAATCGTAACTGTTGATGTATCTTTGTCATTGATCGTAGTATTTTATCAACGACAGAAGTTATGGTGCAAGTGTATCGAACATCAAATTAATGCATTCCACGCAACAAGACTACGGTATTATGCTACTTGATTACAATGCGAAAGGAAGTAGTCTGTGACATAAAGTAATTAACAATTACTGTTACCCCGCTGCGCGAAACGAAGATAATTTGCTGGTATACAGAGATCCGGCGAGCGTTGTCGCAGCCTAATTAAATTTCCAACATCGAGAATTACCTAAGACTGCAAGAAGACTTTTTCTTCTGGAAGTCAGAATAAACTTGTATTTTTAAAATTAAAATGCTTTACTTTGTCGTGACTATATCTATATAAGTAAAAGAAAAAACTTTATCACAAACCAAGCGAATATCACGTATGGCAGATAGTAAATTCTTCATGCAAAATTTCATATGGAGAACGGCTCCATAAAGTTAACTAATATTTGTCATAAAGACATTATTAAATTAAATATAAATTATTCATTATAGATAATTTGGACCATAATTTCAAAAGTATTCATGACTAAATAATTGTTTTATAATAGTATTTCTACCCAATTCTGTTTAATATATTATAGAAAAAATGTTTCTTTTCTTGCTTCTTAATACCGCAACGCCAAAAATATAACATTATCGAACGACAGAACTATTGAATGTACATATACATTTAAATTATCTAGACACTTATGTATACTATGGTATTAAATCCAAAGCAATCGCACGCCTATGCTGGTGACAACACTGTGCCACTCCAATCGCACTGTTCTCTCCGTTCACCAAGGACCGACTGCAATTTCCCGCGTTCTCTATCGCGACCGACGTACAAAAATTGCTTTTCTGAACGTGAAAATATAAATAGAAAAAAAACAGCGATGCAAATTTTTGTAAAGTCATTCGGAGGCGCGCGTTTGTATTTCTCGGGTAAGGGTAAGAGGGTAAAGAAGGCGAACAATTGTCGTCGCGAAGAATTCCTTTATTTTGTAGAAGGGATATTGCGCGTCGGGTGCAGGCGCGCAGCTGCCGCCAAATGTGAGCGTTGTTTACCGGCGCGGTGGGCGGCGATACGCCCGCATCGAACTCTCAACTATATCGTCACAGATAGCTAGCTCGTCTACCAATATCAGAACTTTACCGAAAATCTTAATGTTCTTGCAGAAGATTTTATGTAACAAACCTTTCTATTAAATACAACTAACCGCTTGAACATCTATGTTGGCCGCCTAGACATCAAATCACGTATATATTCCTAAATAAGTCTAGACTGCATTTCATCCATGATTTTAATTAATGCTTTTCATATTTTACGCTTACGCAAACTGTGAACAAGCTGTCGGGCTAATTGGAATCCCTTGCGGAGTCTTATTTCGAAAGTATTTTTCGGGGTTTTTTCAATATTAAGTTTTTTTTTTTAACATCGGAACAAAGCCGCAATCAACTATAAAATGTTTTACGCCTAGGCCTAACCATATAGGTACCTCTTCGCTTTAGCATGAGTCATCAGGCCACAGTTACTAAACCTTTTCGACGCGATAAAGCGGAAATCGAATCGGTAAATCCGTAAATAGTTTCCGACAACTATTCTCACTGATATTGTTATTATTAATTTAACATGCTAATTAGAAATATACTCAAAGCTTTCTTTAACATGGTGCCAAATAAATTCATTAAATTATTTTGTATTGCATAAAAAATCGATTTTATTTATCTTTTACGCAAAGTAAAATTAATGACAAAATGCCATGAAAAACTAAGCATCTACCGATATCATAATTATGTAAAATAATGAAATGGTATTACTTTGTAACTGTAATAAATCTTAAACTCATACCGGCGCAACTTGTAGGTAATAAAAAATCGCAATAAATCAAATAGTTTGCAAATAGGAATAGAACGATTTTATGATTTTTATTTTTATCTTTAAAAAGACGAACATCCCTGTTGCGGTTCGGAGTTTACGATTTCATCGGGCCCGCCTACGTCTTCGCATTTTGTGCTGGAATAGCCCTAATAACATGCCACAACTCATTCTGATTTATTCGGCCTCGTTATAATTGTGCGCTTCGCTGGCGAGCCGGTATTGCCCGCTGTTGCAATTTTCATGCAACCGATTCGCGACAATGGATTTATTCTTTCTGGCAATTTACTCGTTACTTTCTAGTGTATTATCAAGTGAACATATATATTTTTTCTATATTAACAGGTCATTTAAGCGTCTTACATTTTAAAAGTTACTTATTGATCAATAAAGTAATAGTTTATTTTCTTAACTGTTTGTGTTCTAATAAGAAATAAAAGACGATCAAAGATTCTTTAAATCTACAATTACGTTAATAGGAGTGTGGCTAATTTCCAGACACGATAATGTCGGTCGGAAATAGTGCTAAGGACGTCTTAAAATAATTCAACCACCTATATTTATTCCAGTGTGACTCACGAGATCATATAAACGTCGGAATTTAACTATTTACTGACGCCTACTGATTGATATTTCGTGTTAAGTACTCTGTCGTTAACCTGTTAATATACCAATTATTCGATTGACCGAGAAATAAATGAATAATGCAATATTTCCATAATGTTAGCGTCGTACTCCGTGGGGGGCGCTGCGAGCATCCGGTCATAACGTAAAGCTGATTTGAAATAACGTACACATATGGATAAATCGCTATAATAGATATCATCCGTATTAAAGTTATATTCAATAATTGTAAATTGTATTTAATAGCTATTAATGAATTGCAAATGTTTTAAAGAAGCATTTAAAATAATTAAGTAGCGCCATCTATGAAGTTTTTCACCTATCTAATTCCTGTTAATCATAACTAATTTGGTTCATAGTGACTCGTAATTTAAAGACATTCAATGATTATTAATATCTGTCTTAATTTAAAAACGGATGTTCTAATTATGAAGAATTTAATTAACGCTACTGTTTTCTTAAAAATAATGTAACAAATTATGTAAACAGTAATAGCAAATGCTACCATAATTATTTTGTCACTCATTATAAAATGGCGCTGTTAGTTCTTTAAAAGACAGTTCGACAAAAACTATTGTAAGATATTATTCTGCTGGGATAAACAACTTATATCAACTACGGTAAATTTTATTACTATTAACCTGTCCGAATCCTTTTTTAGTTGCTATCGAGGGGAAAATCTTCCAAAGATACCCTGCCTTCTGTGAGGAAGTCAGGTTTATGTGGGATTTTTCCCACTAAACCCCTCAATGGTCGATGTTACCATTTTGGAGGAGTTGCGGAATCTCCATTCGGAACACAACCGCGGCCCCTCCGACACTACACTATGGTGATGGCTCATCTCGGAGCCGCAGACTCCAGAACCCTCGCGGGTTTTATCACAATGGCGAGGGACTACACTCAGCCGTCGTAACCCGATCGTATTCTGACTCAATCGAATTAGTTTTTTTTTTGTAGGTTATAAACTAACAGCTCGATTTCACCAGATGTTAAATGATAATGAGGATGTATGTGGTGAAGTGTGTTCACCCAGAGTGCTTTTGACCCTTACATTCATGAATAGTGTATAACACAGTAATACTGTTATAGCGGCAAATTGAGATGAATAGATATTAACTAAAAATACAGGTTTCAAAAACCCTACTACTACTACTGGGAGTAGTGAAGACTGGACAGTTGTAGACTCCACTAGTCCTGTGGCCCTGGAATCAAACCCGGAACCTTCGCGTTATAAGGCGAATAGTTAAACCACTGCGCCACGAAGGCAATTTTTTAGCAATTTTGTTATTCATTACCATAAACGTTGGTATCTGACATTTTGTACGAATTGCTCTAAGGATAATTTCTTTACATAAATACCATTAATTCGATTAACATGAACAAATAGTGGAATATTCTATTAAATATGTCAAATAAATTGATATTTTAAACTAGAAGTAAATCTTGGTAATATAAAGGTACAAATGCTTGGTTTTGATGATACTCGGATTGCGAGTTACTTTAATTGCATTATAACTTTAGCGATTGTGTTCGTTACCCACTGACTGGCGAACAGTTAACTAAGTTTCGGTTTAACGCATCACAAGCTCCACTCGTCCTTAGCGATCACGGGCTTTAAACAATACAATCAATCGTCAACTTTTATTTGACTTTACTACAACAAAAAAAAATGCTAACAAACGTCGAGGCTCGGGTTCCGTGAAACCCAAAGTTTGAAGGTGAGCCGGCGACCGTCTCCCTAATAGAGAACAAAAATACGTTAATGTACCCTCGGATCCCGAAGACAAATAAACCGAAATAAACCGGACGAAATAAAGCGGGGAAGCAGTGAGATAAATAACAATGATCTTGCGGAACGAGTCACTGGGATCGGACGATTCGGGGCCAGCTCTTTCCATGTCGTGCTCGGTTTTTTCTTGTCCTCAGCAAACGGAGGTCATCGGCGTTTAACAACTTTTGCATATCTTATCCATCTAATGCAGCACAAGCCTTTTCGTATAATAATCTGAGAATACAATAACACCAGATTTCTTGCAAGAACCCACAAAAAACAAATTCGTTGACTGACTTAAAACTTGCTTTAGTTATTTTGTTAGTAAATGTTTTCGTTGTTAAGGCAGTTTGTTTACACCAACACTACTCAAATGACATTGTTTATAACCAAGTGTTTCTTTTTTCGTGAGCAAGCGTCTTAGTTTTTAAAGGAATAGAGTCACGACGTTTAAAAGCTTTTGCGTATCTCGTTAATCTAATGCACACTTTTAATATTTTAAAATCTTATAAAAATAACGGCGAGTGAAATAATGAGAATACAACAAAAAGTACATTTCCAACATCGTTCTGTTAATTAAAAGTTAGCTTTGAAAAAGGCGGCTCCTTTTAGGTAGCTTATAAAATGTTATTCATTATATCCATACACCAACGCTTAAAAGTTTTGATGAGGTTAAGCAGTATCCTAAGAAAATTTGTGTTATAATTGCCGAAAAAATATTTTACTTACAAATGTATAGGCATTTTAACAGTACATTTAACATTATTTTTATTATAAGGGAAACCTTATGTTTTTGATAATTTCGAGAAAACTAAATTACGTAATACTACCCACATTAACGACATTATTAAGTAAAAACAATATTCGTTAAGTTTTTAAGCTGTAGAATTTCTTGTGGAGCATTATTCCTTAAGAAATTTCAGAAACAATTTTATCTCATGCTCATCAACCTTTTGATGTCTCGGCAAAACGTCGGGCACGTATATTACACCGTTTTCTCCTTAAAGATTTAAATTGTTAGTTACATTTTTATTACTTATAATATTCTCGGCTTTTATTAGAAATTAAAAACTACACGAGTTAAATAATATGCAAAAGCATTTCGCTATGAAAATATTTAGCGCTAACTATAAGTAAATGAATGAAGTCAACTCTATGCTCGGTTGAATAGCAGAAGAAACAATATCCCGCCGCTTGTCACAACCGGATGCGTTCCAATGTAACAGGGTTGACAATTAATTACACTTATTTTATCTTTCATTAAAACTAGATATAAAATTTAAATTGTTCGGCTCAATAAATTATATCCAGAGTACATTTACACTGCTAATGCAATGTCTCGTAATGATTTACCATTTTATTATTGCATGGATAAATAAACACTACAAATATACAAAACTTTACAATCTCTCAAAAGATTTATATTTACGTAGTTGCCAGAGTATTCTAGATTAGCCCTCTCCGCCATCTACGGCCTCATTTTCACTTAACATCTGGTGAAATAAAGATCAATTGGTAGCCCATTGATAATAAAACAGTGGTATTAAGTAAAAGTCATATTAGACTACCAGATTTATTACATCAATAACGTAGTTATAAGTATTTAATCATCAGAATATTTCTTTGACAATTTGTTAAAATGATCAGAACAATATTTAAAAATAATTATTAATTACTTTACAAAGAAAGCATTAGCAAATTTGTAAATTAAATTTTTTTCTCGACAAAAATTTCTTCGACAAAAACTCGTTAAAAATTGCTGACTTCATTATAAATTAAAAACGTCAAACATTTGGGACCCTCCAACTGAACTTAAATAATCTTTAACCCCTTCTCAGCCCTAAGATTTAACAAAAGGTTTTCGAAAACAGAACTTTCTGTTCTACAACCAACGGATTGTCATAATCTTCATTTAAAACAATGTTTTTAATTAGAAATTGGAAACCTTATAAAATAGATCTGATTTATTTACAGGCGTAAATTAGTGTGTAAATTAAAAAAACAGTATCGATAATTTGACTTTTTAATGGAATTCAAGAACTGTTCTACTGGCATTTAAAGCGGTAGAGACTCTAGATTAATGTTAATAATAATTTTTGAAACGAATTGTGTCTAACCTCTGATGCGGTAACTTAATTTTTCCAATAAAAGTAACTAAAAAATGTGTATTTTAATTAATTAAACATTAGCCAAATAATAACTAATACCAGCTGCTTTCCAATAGAACAAATTTGAGTATTTAAATAAATATCTACACAATAGAACATTAATTCTAGACGTGAATTTCTAATTTTCTTATATTTATCATCGTGTCAAGACTTTGTGCTAATCATAATTTATTATGTTTATTGTACATTATTGCTTTAATGAGGTATGCCAGGCTAATCGGGTTGTGCGGCAGCACCGCCACTGAGCAATATATGAATCATATATTATATTTTTTAATAAATCACTTACATAAACGACCTGCATAAAAAAGCTAGAAGAGAAAAATGTTCCAGAAAATAATTCTCTTTAATTTTAACCACTTCGTTATTAATTAAAAAAAGAGGATTGTTATTATATCTCATAATCTTGCAATAAATTTTTAATATTACTGCGGCTCATTTTATGCAGAAGGACGTTGAAGAACTTCATATTTATGTGGTTCATTCATTGTTTATTACATCGTTTTCGTTTCGCGAAAGTAAAGCATGGGGGTGATATTTATCGTGCAAAATAAGCAAGCATGCCAAAAAAGCTAAAGTTTGTGTACTGGAATATATAACAAGTGGAGCGCGCTACACAAATCTTCCGCTGCATTCTGTAAACAAATAAATTTACAAATTTGCGTCCGTTTCCATTTTAAAGTTCAGGTAGTACGGCACGAAATCGGATCAGTGTTAACGAGCACATTGCAATTAAGTCGCGCCGCATGTCCCTCTCGACGTTTTTGCAGGCCCGCGCCGAAGCTATGCGCAATTGTCTCTTATGAATTGTTTGTTTGTCAGCAAATGCTCATGTTTTATTAAATACTGGTTTACGTCACGCGACTAATACTTTTAGCGAAATCTAATATGGGTACAATTGTTTTTGCGTACGCTTTACTTGTTTGCCATTATATTTAGTTAGTCTTCATTTATTATAGCTGAATATTCTGATTATGGCATGAAGATTATGTAAAATTAATAATTAATCAAATATCATTAATGAAATATAAAAAAAAATCGCGGACCTATATTCGTTAGAAGCTCGATGTTGGAAAGTTGCTAAGTGCTTACGTAAGGTCCAATCCGGTGCCTCAACGAACTTTTCCTACAAATGTTAACCACGGTAATGGGAATAAGGCTCGGCTTCAATAAACGTTATTAAGCCACGATATTAAATTTGAAACAAATGTTACTAAACGTATTATCGTTTTGTACTTCACGTTGTCAGAAGAATTCAATAATATTTCAAGAAGATTTATTATGTTACAGCGTTAAAATTCGCATTAAAATCGAATTAGATTATACGCGATTACACGCAGTTATGAAATTTAATTTCATGGTATATTACCATTAATTTTATTTATCCGTAACATAGGATCTACCCATCTGCCTGTAATATTTAGAATTCTTTACAAAATATCCTAATGGTATTAGCCTAATCCTAATAAGCTATACCGACATTGTAAAATGCCAAGAATTTTTTGATTGACTTTCTGGTGTCTTTATTATTTTTTATCGAAATTAAACAGTATAATTATACATTAATAATCAGAAAAGAAGTTTCGAATACCGGAACAAAGAATGAACAATGACTTCAATTGTAAAAATTATTTTTTTAGTGCTTGATTTTATAATCGTATGGGACTATATTACTACCATTTTTTATTACTAACTTATATTACATTTCGGCGTTGTAATTATTGACAGTTTGACGATGCATCATTAGTAAATGTTGAAACAAATTATAGACTACATCATTGACGTCAGCAATGACTTCAAAGTTTGAAACCCAATTACTAGTAGGAAACTATTCAGTCTTAATCCTCAGAGGTGACGTCGCATCTTATTTTCCTCAAACTATTATTATTAATTATAGTATATTACTACTTGTCTTTATGCTTCTCTTTGCCGAAGGTTTTCTAAGTGTAACCTGATCCTGACGCCGGACTTCACGTCACGTTTCGAGGTAGGCATATTACTTTTTTATCTATGTCTTTCTAGCGCTCCACTGTTACATGCAAACACGCCCGCTACTATATTTAGTACTGCTGTTCACATCGTCCCATTCGATGAAAAATTACACAACCAAAATAATAGTAATAAAAGAATGTGCAAACACAGTATAAACATCTCTAGCCACACATATACGATAGAACAACTGATCAATAAGATCGGAAAAGTTTAGATAGATCCCGTACCCGGAACCATTGATTTGTTTTTGTGCAAATCTGTCTTTGGAACTTTGGTAGTCAGTGTAGGAAAGTTTCAACTAATAGTACAATAAATTGACAACATTTATCTTGCATCATATTAAATTACTTTATGCGTATCAATTACGCAATCCGCTTTAAACAAAAAGTAAAATAATAAAGATGTTGAAACGATCCCACAAATTTGTGGTAAAACTAAATTAAATGGCGATATAAATCGTTCGTCTGCCACTGCACACGTCTCCTTAACACCCATGACACGCCCTTGCTCTGGGTGTCATATGCTAATGATTACGGCGCCGCAGAAATCTCTTACGTGACGTTATTAACCCATCGTTTCGCTGTAATTGCTTAATTATTTTTTAGTACATAGCGACAGTACGGTTAATCATAAAAGTTAGAAACCGCAATATCTCCACTCACTGATAAAACATTCCAGTTCCCGGCGACTCTAAAGCTCACTGACGCCATGACGTTCCGCCTACCACCTCATACCCCTAACGTAATATCTCGATCCGCATAAGGTAATGAATTCGGCCCACGGCCGGCCTATATCTGCGACCTACAAAAATTTAGGACAAAATTGTTGTGTTAACGGTACGTAATTATGTTTCATTGAATGTTTGGTAGGTATAATGATAATTTGAATAGGTTAATAACAAATCTTTATATCTTATTATCTTATCTCTTTCCCCACCGATTTCGGCTATGGTGACCGGTACTAATTATTTGCAGAGGAGTTAGGATGATCAGAAGCAGTCATTTGCGCGTGACATATTTCAGTGCGTAAGTGATTGCGCTGGCACAGACGCACTCTCTCGTCCTTCCTCTTCTGTACCCAGCAGAACGGGAAATCGCTACGACTGGAGAAAGATTAGGATGCAGTGAATGACCGACGAGCATGTTCGACCTCTGCTGTCGCCCCGAGTCTTCCACAAGACTTTACTGCCCCGCCGAATCCGCCACCATCGGTTGCTTATCGGTGTTGACGTGCTATCATCGCCGATAAGCATTAATCATTATATATTATCATAATATAAGACGACGAGTCTTAATAGAATACCAAATTATTAGCAATTTATTCATTATTGGTATTCATAATTAGTACATGAAATATTTATGTACAAACGAGGATTAAACATATTTCGACAAAATAAGGTTTTCTCGATTTATTCCTGCAAAAATGTTATAATTCACATGTCTAAAGTGAATTCGAAACTGTGCTCAGAATTTAGGAAGATACCTAGTTCATTATTGATAGAATAAATAAGAGTTTAATTTAAATTTATATAATTTTAAAACTAAGCAAAATATCAACATCGTACCGCAAACTTATAGCATCTTTTTTTGTTCTAACTTATATTCTAGCTTTCCCTTAAACATGCAATTGACTTCTAATCAAGACCTGTCGAGTGCAGACATTGCTAGCGGCCGTTGCAATCTGTCCAGATCCTGACTTTTATCTGGAAACTCGTCTTTAAACTAACTGCATCGTATAATTCTATAAAATCTACTTGTGTTTCTTTGTGATAGACAATTATTCAAATTTGCCATTGTCTCTTAATTTCTTACATAATTCCTGCCTTTTCTTTTTTTTTTATTAATATGTATACTTTGAAGTTAGTCTCATAAAATTTCTACTTTAAAGGTAGGTAAATAGAAAAAACTGAATTATAATCTGTTAATTAATTTTGACACTGTTGTTTTAGTTTCTATTCATGATGGATTAAAGTTTTTGTAAAAAACAAATACGTTCTCAAGTTCCATAAATAAACCGTTTATCAATGTAGAATTTATTCAGAAATTGTCGAAATTACCATAAAATTAACATATTCATATACGAAGGTAGAGGTGAAAATAGTACTTATACTCGTAGAGCACAATAGAACGGATTCAGGCGAAAGAAATCAAATGTTCACAATCATACACTTGAAAAGTTCGTGCAATTCAAATATTCTATTTCGCTAATATTTTATCGAGATTCGTTTCGTTACAATCGCATACAATACGGGCCGGGGCTGAACACCCGCCTTGCGCCTATGGAAGAGAATTGTTCTTCCAACTTACGGTGACCTCCCACGAACCCAGTGTTACGTCTTGAATGCAGCGAAAAACTAGGAAGTTCATATACAATGACGGGCCTTTTGAAATTGGAGCCATTGTAATAGCAAAAGCGTGTCCCATAAAGAACATTCTATGTTTTGTACATCTGGCTTGTTTCATTACGCGACTCTATTCCTAAGCGGATTCAATATGAACACTATACGTGATTGTTTATACAAAGTTTGGTTGTTTATGTTATTACTTATGAGTTTCTGAATTGAAGTTAGTGGAACTACTGATAAATTAATGTGAACGGTAATATAGGATTCTCTGGAGCTTTGGAACTGATTTATGACCAATGTATATAAACAATTTATTTCAATGAAGTTCATTCGATTACTATACGATATAACCAAATAAAGTTCAATTACTTAAATGAACAGAATAATCCTATTTCAAAAAAATTTTAAAACATATTAACAAGTGTAAATTATTTTTATTTTTGTTTTCATTACCTATTTCAATCTATAGTATACCATAAAATAGCCCCCTATAGATAAATTCCAACAAAATCAGAATAATCAAATTCTATCTCTTCATAAATTAACAGGTTTGAAACTTTTTTTTCACACCTTTACTGTTTTTATTTTCATAATTTATCGGACCGATTTTAAGTATAATTTCATATCAGTTATAGACTTGATCTCGAATTTATCTGATGTTAAGTGACAATGATACTATAGATAATGAAGCGATGTTCGCCAGAATACTTCTCGCTCTCATGTGGATGACTGCCGCAACACAACAATGTCGTTATGGCGGCAGATTGTCATCGTAGGTAGCTAGCCAGGAGGCCTCGATAAGTCCTATCACCATCCAGACTCCACTATACCTGTGGCCTAGAAATTGAATCTCTCTACATTACAAGGCTAGCGGTAAACCACTGCGCCACGGAGGCAGACAGTCTTTTAAACAAAAAAGTAATACTGCGTAGTATCAATTTCACAAGTCATATCTATGAGTTGTATTAATGTATTCATTCCGATCAAATATCTCTAGTACTATCTAATAATTAAAACCGACCGATGGTAAGTGATACGCTTGGCCTATAACAATGCGGCGCTACTCGGGTTTTGGTTACACTGCAGTACGTAACGCTCGTCACTTTGGCACATAACATAATGATGAACGTGAATTTAAAATAAGAAATCAAATCAATTTCACTTCAGACTAATGCTTCTTAACACAATGACCGCACGGGGGGAGGAGGGATTGTATTTTGATACAGGCAATTTTAAGGAAATTATAGTAATTAAACCTTCACACCAGCGTTCATTTTAAATGAGTCGGATTTACTTAATTTAAAAATGATAAATTTCTAGTGATTACCAAAATATTAAATTATAAATTTAATTAAATGGTTTGTATTTATACCTCTCTGTGTAACCTACACATTTCTGTCTTTAATGTATTTTTATTCAATTTCCGCTTTTTTTTTTCTTTCAACGATATAAACATAGAGCTGCATAAGAATTTTAAAACGACATTAGGGGACATAATAAAGAAAAGGTATAAAAACAGTTCGTTACACTTTTAAACCTTTTTTTTATAAGCTATTATTTACCTGGCAAAAAAAAACGATATACTGATACCAACATGGACCCTCTTCTATATGTCTTTAATTTTCTCTATATTTTTGTTTACATTATATCAAATGTGGACTACCTATTGACGTGCCTTTTAAGTTTGCGATTAAAAACTTAGTACCTCAAATTTTCGAATGCACTGACAATGGGCCAAATTCAGGCCGGAAGCAACAGCTCGACTCGCGCTCTCCACAACTACCATTTGTCACATAGAACACAAACATGTTGTCAAATGGAAACAATTGAGGTCTTTTGGCAACGGCGCCGGTACAACTTGAACCATAAATCGTTTCAAGTTACTTGTACGTATTAAATAATATGAAATAGTAAATTATTACGTTTTTATAAATTTACAATTTTACACATTTATGAGAATCCTCCATGATGCAGTAGTTTATCTTAGATTCTGTTCCCGGGTTACACGGATAGTGGAATCTGTATGGTGATGTTTTCGAAACTCCTAGACTGGCTACCACCCCCAATGTCAACTTACCGCTGTAATAGCGGTGCTGTATTTCGGCCGTCATACATGTGAGAACTAGAACATTCTGGACGAGCATACTTCACCGTGTAAGAGATGATTGTCACATAACATCATATGCAAATCAGGTTAATTGTTAGCCCAATGGTGTTAAAAGAGTAACAATTATCCTTTTATTTTTAAATAAAAATATTAATATTAATCTACAATATTACACAGATGTTAATTTCTTTTTTTAGTGTACTCTTTCATAATCATTTTTAAACTTAACACAGCTTAAAACGTTATTACATAATATAATCGGTTTATTCAAAATATAAATAATAGAAAAAAATTACATAAAAATTACTTACATAACATTTTCTACGCTACATTTTCTTGAGTGCTTCGTCTATGAAAACATCATACATATTTTAAACGGTACAAGGAAAACTGTGCTGTTAGTGCGCAAAGCCTACACAAATAAAAAACGGATCCACACCTCGATTTAGCAAGAAAGTAATTTTTCTATTCACTTACTTTAGGAATATTTTATCATTTTACAATAAAAAGTATGATAAAAAAAAACTCTGTTCATCAATCAGCAGTATACTTTTTTATTAAATATGCTCATTGATAGACTAGCAGGAGTTGTTAAATTTTAATATCTCGTAATCTTGAAAATAATCAATACGATACCTTTTATAATTAGAGATAAATGGAGCTATTATAAGTTTACACTGAATATAAATAATGATTACTTAAATCTTTACACACAAAAGTCATTCTTAGTGATAAAATCGCCCGGTATGCATTTTACATTATTTTTGTTATGTCTGATATTAATATTTTATTTAGTATATTCCATTCTATTCTATTTAAACTCTTCTCCATTTTTATAAAACTATACTGAAATCTATTTATGCAAGTGCATGTTACAAACACCTCAATAAATTAAAACCGGTTAAAAACGAATGTTACTCAATGCTTGAAATTGGACAATGTTAGCAACATTCGGCAGGCGTTCCCATAAAAAGCGTAAAGCTCTTCGCTAATGTTACTCTTTGGTGGAGACTAATCTTTTAACGCGTCACCGGCGCACGCACATAAATTGATGTTGAATTACGATCTGCCCCAAACGAAACCGATGTTGCAAACTCAACTTCCACCCAGCTGTAAATTTTAACATCATTCGACTCGAGTGGCCGAGAGCAAATACTCCTCTTTAATTCAACATACAATTTTATTTTTGTAAAATAGTCAAAAAAATTATTTTATTCAAAAAATAATAAACTTTCTTACAAAAATATATCTAAAACTGAAGTCTGTTAAAAGTTATAAGACTTGATATTATAGGAAAAACGTCCGCCGTCTTCTTTTGCTCTTGTTAGTTAATCATTATTACATTTCTACGTTTCTAGTCCTTGGATTTTGATTTATTATTTTAATTTGGCGAGGTTGGCGACGACAGGCCGAGACATGTCGGAGTGTTTTCAAGGAGCTATCGTGCAATTGTTTAATTAATCTTAAGCTACGGAAGCGTCGGGCGCCACACTCGCGCTGCGGGTGCACTACACTTGGCCCAACTTTAAACTCGTTAAAAGTTCCTTTGAAACATTTGGCGCCAGATAAGCCACAGTCAGACTTGCTCTTTGAATTGTTAACTTATCAAGCGTTATAATTAAACAGCCTTTCATATCCAATTTTGCATAATTAACAATTAATGTTTACAGTTACAATAATTTATTTAAACGCTTAACGAAAGCAAATCTAACCTTAAATCACTCGTTACAATAAATAACATACACGATGCAGCAACAACTTAGAATCTCTACTTACATTACTTACCCGAAATATGAATGTAACAAGCTGTTATGTTGCACTGACATTATTTTCTAATAGATACATTTGTACATAAGTTGGGGTTTAAGTTTAGCCTGCCTTGCAAGTAATTACTTATTCACATTTCGTGCAATCGTCGGTGAAATTCAGGTGCAATGCTTCCGTATTCACTTAAACCATGTACACGGCAAGGCTGTATTAAGGGGACAAGGCTCATTTCTCGCACACAAGATGGCCGACAATAGCCCTTAGCGGATAATTACTCAAATAGATTGCCCATTGGGGCATTATCTCCATGTACCATCCAATAATACAGGAACATCTCTGCTAGCACAATCAAATAAAATGTTCAAATAACTTTCACTGAAAGTAATAAAATGTATTTTCCCGACATAGTTCGATTAAAATAATCGCGTAAACTAACTCAATTTCACTTCGGGCAATATGTAATGACTATTTAGTCAATTTTATTACCGACATTTATCACGAAATATGGATGCCGGGAAACAAGCGCAGTAAATGGGCATCTGATTTTAACCAGTTCATAATGGGCTTGTAAAATTTTTTCTCGGTCCGCATCGGGCTTTTAATCAGACATTTTGATCAACACGTCCTCGCTTGGTAATATAATTACAGTTAACAGCAGTACGCCGACGTTATCGCGCATATAAATTAGAGCGATTTACATTTAGCGTCGCGACACGGACCCGGCCATTATCGTGAGTGATGCGGGAATAGGTGCGGGATCGAGATCATGGCTCCACCACTAAGGCTACCAATTGTTTTATCAATGACTTCATTATTCTTTGTATATTACTGCATGCACTACGTATTTACAGCTTTTTATATGTGCAAAATGTTTACATCATGGATTGACCTTCACAGCACCACATTGCGTTTGAGGGTAAGCCTCGTTAATACAGTAAGTTATCTAGTCATGCCCCTTCTAAACGGAACATAGTAAAGTTTACACCGTACTGCTAATCGACAAAAATATGCACTACTATGGCACGTGACTAGACATTCACCAGCAACAGGAAAATAAAACCACTGTTCAAAATCAATACCAGGGTTCAACAAGAGGCCATTTTAATCCTCTACAAAGACTATCTTCATTTCCATTTAGGATATCCTTTTATTTTATTTGAGATTTTTTTAGTTCACTATTTAGATATTCAATATCAATTCAAAAAATAACAAATTGCTATGTTTTCAAATACTAAATACAAATAAACCCTTTGGTAAAACGGCTTTCATTTGCAATTCGTATTCCTAAAGAATAATTTAAGATTAAAGTATGATCCGATTGCACATAGATATCTTAATTAATTTGCCTATTAAGTAGAAGGAGTTTCTTAAAGTATTCTCACCGTCTACAAACCCAGGCTAATGGAATATATAATATTAAGTCTTAAGACGGCAAAAGCAATATGGCGCTGTGCAAGCATCCACAAAACATCTCACGACAATGTGAAACCGCGCATGTTTCTTCGTTTTTTAGTGTATAAACGCGATAGATTCCTAGAAAATAATACATATGAGCAATATTTCCAGCACGTGTAACATAATAGTAATAATATATCTAATTGCTGTTTTCTCCAAAGTTCTCGTAATTTATGAAATCGAACAGAAGCTGCTCAAGGTCCAACTCAAATCGCACACACGTGAAGTTTAATTAGAATCATTCATTAAGCATTCATTCAAATTATTTCCGTCACGCCGTTTATATATTAAATTTCCATACTTCGCGGCAAAACCTCTGCAAATTGGCCTTAATTTACTCGAAACGTATAGCCTTAATGGTAAGCATATAAGTAATATCACTTTATACATTGCGGAGGATGGGGGGGCGACACGAACATACCGCCTGATATAAGGGTTGCTTCCACACAATAATTTCTCCCTTTATAATATTATTTATTACACCGCCTTCGAGACAATCCCCCGTGATACGACGTGCGTGACACAGACGCCGGTCCCAATCTAAGCTTCAACCTAATAAAACCGAAATTTATCTGTATATTGGCAATGGATATCGTTAACATTGGAAAGCAGAAAAAACTTTATTTTACATTTCTTGAATACAACTGTAAAAACTAAAGACAACACTGACATTATCTTTATTTCTATTACGGTTAACACTAGAAAGATACATTTGTTCAGTCGTAAGTTATGTTCCTATTATGAACAAGATTTGTATAACACTAATTTCAATACATGTAATAGTCCTGTTATAAGCATGAGATTTGAAAAGTACAGATTAAAAAATAATTATCACTGGTTCTATTTAGTATTAACCTCGAGTCAAGTTTATTACTAATTTTTATATTAACAAAGTAACCACTAAATATTGCAAAATTAATTCACAAAAGTGATCCGATTGAGAAAAGAGATACGAAACTCATTAGCAAATCCGCAACGTTGGACCCACGTCAAAACAACACAATGGATGAGACAAATTACACCACTTCTCCTGTTGAAATATGCCCTGCAAGAAAACTTTTGGGAATCAACCTCAACGAAGCCAATTTCAAACTTTACACATGGATACTTATTATTTATAACTCTGATCAGAATTTAAAATTTTTATGTATGCATGTATCATAACAAACGCTTCATCAGTATTTTAAATATACAGTAAAAACGACGACACAAAATGTACATGGAAGTATATGTTGAAATATTATCACATAAGAAAGCGTTAATAGTTGACAGCTAATAAATATCCAATGTCATTAACAGTAATTTTGTGTAGATTTGGATGCAAAATATTTTCTTAAGATGTTCGATTAATGTTTCATATAAACAACACTCTTCGTGTTTTCCGCTGCCGTCACCTACGACGCAAAGAGAGAAATTTAATTTTTTTATGTCGCAACACAATCATATTACCTTCTTTGCTTACTACATATTAGACTCATTATTGAAGGATGTCGATGAAAATCTTCAGCATCCAATCTCGCGGGGATCGCTGGTGGTTCGCGTATTCTTGTAATTTCTGAGGCATAATTTTATTTATTAGAGTGTACCCTCATCGCAGCGGCGAGAACACCCCATTTGCCGCTTCATTGACTTACAACGGCACTCTATAATACTTTGCACATATTTCTGTAGCGCCTCTCCCGCAAATGTTAGTACCCTAGCACCTCATTATATAGCGGATGACATTTAATATAACATTACGGGAATCTGAGAATGGTTTTCGATAACCTCAGCACTCGAAAACCCTATCGGTTACTCCGAAATCGATACCGATCACATCGAATGAGCTGAGTCTGAACACGGATGGAAATTTACTTGTATTTACGCTGCATGTGAATTTTCAATAGACTAGATAAATCGATTTTCAATTTAGTGTTTTAGTCATAATTAGTTTAGAACAGTATGAAGGGTTTTGTTTATGTTTCCATTTGTATAATTCAAATCCAGCAGATGACAAATTGCACCTCATTCCAATCAACCACACAATTGTTTTAGCGTGTTCGATTACCACATTGTGGATCTGATAAATGTTTATATTGTTATTTGTTTACAATTAACATAATAATTTGTGCTGTATTATTTATACACAATGAACGCTTTTTATCAATTTAATTATAAAGTAAATTCTTTATGTTGCAATGGCACACTGAACCACAATCACATTTCATACAAGTTTATTATTTATAGGCGTATGACGATAATTGTATCAACCTCATTATTGTTCACAGCCTGTGACTTTTGTTCTTTGCTGCAGTCTGCTAGTTTAATGTCATTTCTACCTTTCTTTACTACTACCTTTCTATCTTTACTACCAATTTACTTTTTTTAAACTAAAATGTTACAATATTTTACCGAAAAAAAGAACATCATAAATATTCTTAATAGCCAAAGAATGCGATCGCATATTATACATTACAAAAATGGTGTCGCTCCGCAGCGATCCTTTAATATTTCCCTTCGAAATAGCAACTGCTAACTATACAATAGCTATAGATATTCATTATTATTTTAAGCAATTGTTTCGGTATAATTTCCTCATTATCTTTTCCGCCAGGTCTGTGAATAAAATGATTAAATCGCTCCAATTTTTTTAGCCTAATGTTTCTGTTGTTCCCTTAGCTTCAGTGAAAAGTCGAAAAATTTAGTAGACACTTATAAATAATGAGGTAATTCCGTCAAGATGGTGTGCATTTTTAAAGTTAAATTGAATAAAGCTCAAAGGAGAATCAAAAAAAGGCTACAACTGATTTGCAAGGATATTTATTTTATGAAATTTAACATTCTTATGATAATATCTAACTCTCAATTAACTATCCGCTTATTAACTAATGCTCATATACGTTATAACGAATTCAAATACATTTACAAAGGCAACACGTGACTTGTATCCATATTTTTCCGCTTTAAAATATCTTATAAGTAATTGAATTGTTAAATAAAAACCTTTAACTAAAATATTTTATATATTTAGGTAATAATGTTGAAAAGCTGATGATAGTTTATAACGGCCAGGTAAGGAAAAAACAGTGACGGCATTATGTTTTGTATTCATTATTGAATTGTGTGTCCTAGTATAGTAAGCCCATTACACAATATAGCACAATACGGTAACTGACGGATTTTGATTTATCATTTCAATTTGGTAAACGGCGCGGACAGGCTGGCGTGTTCTCGGGGGATCCCTTGGGATTTTTCGTGACCTAGCTTTAAAATCAAACTCGTAATATTAAATCACTCAGCTTTTAGATCTAATTTAAACATACTTTAAAATTAATTAGTACTGACTTTAAGACGGCTTGTAAGAAATAAAAATGCTGAAGAAATAGCGGTCGTGTAAATTATTTCCGAAAGCCATTCCACAGCCGGAAAGTTATAATTGTGACTCATGTAAAGACGTCGTCACTGCACATTAGATACTTACAAGTCAGAGTTATTCCGCAAAACTTGTTCAAGACCTATTCTACAAATCCTTGAGACTAAAATGATCCTTGAGATGATGAAATTATTTATTTCACGCAGACAAACAAAGCAATACTTTTTATGAGTCTGGCTGTAGTCATGGGCAGGGAGATAGGCCGGCGAAGTAGTTACCAGCTCGTCTCGATGACGTCACGCGACGCTCTCGCGAGCCCCCGCCACTGCGTCCCGCCATGGCCCGCCTCCATTTGTTTTCTGGTGTCACTTCTTATCTCGTCTCGCAATTATTACAATTTGTCTGCTCTTCCCCTTATCTTAGCGAATTTGCTACTTCAGCATATAGCCAGACGAATTCAGCAGATTCGCTAGATCATATTTAGAGGATCTTTTTCAGCGATTATACGACAGCTGGGAATTTTTAAAAAGTTTGAATAATGACAGAGCCGTAAATTGCAAAGGTGGTCGCAAAACGCTGCCGACGGATGCTTGTTGTTTGTTTTGCTAACTTCACTTTTACAACGCTCCACCAGCGGCTGTTGTTAGCGTGGTTTTTAACGGCGCGCTTTTTAACTTTCCTCTTTTAATGGACATATATAATACATCACATAAAAGGTACATATTTTATTCATTGCGCTTAAATGTAATATAAATTAAAGATATAATAAAGATTACAGGTACAGTCTGGAACTGCTTATACCCTTTTCAAACAGAAACAAAAAGTTTTGAAAGTGTGTTGAAACGTGAGTACTAAATACCAATTTAAAATATCTTTTAGCCCAACTGACTTGCGAATACTATATATTATTAAGTTACGGAAACTAGTAAGTTAATTTGATAGTAAAAGATAAACCTGCCTATAACAATTTCATCCTACAGCACGTCATCATTATGAAACAAGGTACATTATCCCAGTAACATGGTTATATACAACGTTTTCCAAATAAAGTGCATTGCCAAATTTGAAAACACTAACATTTAACAATACAAATTGGCTCTTTGGTTGTATCTGTCTGTCCAGACAGCATTAAAACCAAAAGGATAGATTAATATTATTCTATAACTGTTTTCCAATAAATACTACGTGGCTTTCATGATCTAATTCCACGGCTGGAGTCGAACAACGCGGCAGCTACAAAGCAGATATACACGAATTAGACAGCCACGAAGTCGTTAGCGCTCTCCATCGACGCCAGATCGCGCCTCCTCAGTATTTTTATTACTCCACCAACGTAGAGGCAAACCTCGCGCGCTCGTTGTCGCAACAAAATGTTCAATTTTAGATACAAATAAAAAAAGGTCGGAACTTCGCACAGAATATTAACGGCGCAGAATATGAACATAGGCATCCGTAGTACGCGTCAAAAGTACCAAAACGACGTTATCCTTTTCCGCGTGACGATAATAAGCCAGACAGCGCCGACCGTACTGCGGATATGAAATCCCTAAATTTATACGGCGCGCGGTAATGGGCCAACATCGTATCTGATTGGGTTTCATTGATGAAAAGATACCCTTATTAGAATCCTTCAGGCTTTTGTAATAACGTAATTGTTTCCTGTTGTCGCCTTGAAGCACATTATTATCCGCATATTTCTTCCATTTGTACCATTCATAAATGCAACAAAATAAAACAATCGTACAACGTAACACTGGGATTAGACATCTTTATTGTGTATCTTATCCTCAGTGCATAGAGTTCTGTTTATGTAACTATTTTAGATAAGATCAATGTGATTGAGTGGCGACAGATATATTTACAAGCAGCATGCCACTGGCGACCTGTGGACTCGTTAAACCGCGAAACATCGTCACTTCTGGTTGCCAAAATAATTCTTTATATCTACATATATGAGTTGAACATTCAATACAAATCCTTAAGAATATTAAGCAATAAACTTCTATTCCTTTTTTTAAAAACGCCATTTATTAAAAAATTTACACACTCAAATTTTCAAACAATGCTGAACAAGTGATGCTAATTATGTTAAGAAAGCAGTGAAATGAAATTAATTAATAAGGACTGAGCAATATTGTCCATGTGTAACTAATTAACCGACGCTTAGCATATGAATAGCTAATAATTAAGTTAATACATATGCGATTGAAGACATGACCAATACGTTCGCGATTATAATAGTGAAATACATATATAGGATCTGATATATAAGATTGTGCATATGTAGGCTAGTATATAAATCGGTACACCGCAATAAGACCGCGTCATGTTAACACGCTTAAAGCAGATTTACCTATGAATTGCCAAGATATTCGATCCGATTTCGATTGAGTTATTGAGTAGTACAGCGATTACAACAATATAATTTTTGATAAGAGCTGTTGTGCTGTCCCTGTTATCATTCGTTTCATTCACCATTCGTTGTTACTTCAATAAATATATTAACAGCACTTCCCTACAAAATGTATTAAAGATACTGCACGCTTAGATATCGTATATTTAGGCTCATCGAGGTAAGCATAGTCCTTCAACTGACTGCTACAATAACATTTGCATACAAAGACGATCTCGCCAGTGCTTTGCACTTTGTAGGCAAATTCCCTACAAACAGTTACTGTACCTTAGCATTAAAAAGGGTGAACGTGTACATAAAACGTACAAGAATACTAAGCCCTTTTGCTGCAGAGTGTTTGTGCATTGGCTGTTAAAAGCTTGTATATATTTTGTAATACAGACAATCATCGCGAACTTTGTGAAATATCGGTACCGGGAACTTTCGTTTAGCTGAAGCGCATGGGATGCTGGAGGCAGGAGTGCGAGTGGGAAAACAGCATTTCCCGGGAGCGGAACAGAACGGATTAAATTGCAAGTGCGCTGATGTATTTATAGCTAGTTCGGAGACAAACGAGCGTACTCGTGATGGACCTGCCTCGTTATGGGAATTAATCGAAGTTGCAGCGAATAGCGCACCTGTACCGTCTAACTGAAATATGCCTTCCGATTCTGATTCTGATGAATGCCAAAATACCCAAATTGTCTGAATAATTAACGCAGTATCACATTCGTTTGCGGTATCCAGTGCATTCATATAATCAGCCGCGTTATTTGAATTGTTAGAACTCACTGGCTGCGTAGCTTAACGGTCAGCAGTCTACTTAGTATACGATCCCGACTTTGAACTCCAGATACAGGCATGCGTTGTACGTAAGATTAATTTATCGATATAATATGACAATATGATCTTCATAAATGAAATTATATTTTTCTGAACTATTAACTGCCTCCAGAGGTCCCCGGGTTCGATTACATGGCCACATATGTAGTGGAGTTTGATGAAGATATATAACTTATAGATAGATAACTGGGCGTGTTTTCAAACCCGCCCAGTTATCTATCGCTCTCTATGTGAATCTGCCGTCATAACAGCGTCGCTGTGTTCCGGCATTCGTACACCTATGGGAGTTTGAAGTATTCTGGGCGAGCATATTTCATCATAATCAGCATCATTGCCACCAAACATCAAGTAAAAGTAAGATCAAGTGTTAGCCCATTGTCGATAAAAAAATATACAGCGAAAACCTGGATCCGATTCTGTACAACTCTATGATGTCCTTAGATGTTTTTATGTGAATACAATATAAAATACAGTCTACTAAATTTTAATCAAAGGATGTTTAAAAAAATTTACACATATTTTTCATATTGCATGGTATGGAACTTTGTCATTGGTTTTTCTTCTTTTTGTAATTCACCTAATCTATTTATCAATTCACAGTTTTTTCGTTTGCACGTTGTTTGAATTAATTATTTTCAAGATTGTTATAAACTAGTATAACAGTTTTATCAATGATTAATAATACGAATAGATAGCTAAGTGTCATCACGAACTTATTAATAAATAAATTCGCAGTAAAAGGCCATTTGTATTTTAATTTTATAACATAAAAGATTATATAAATGATGCAGATGTTTGAGAGTGAATTTTTTGAACGAATGACATAGATTAACTATTTGTAAGCGCTATTACCTATAGTAACGCATCTACATAACAACATTATAGTTTCTAGTTGAGTTGACCTCTAAGGGCTAGGAATATTAATGATTAAGTGTATCTAGTGGTCAATCCAACTGGAAAACAATATAGGATGATTCGAAAGTGCACTTCCAGTAAACATATTTTAATACAAGGTATAAATTCAATCTATTCAATACTTTACAAATAAATGATAAAAATATGTTTAAGTTAAAAAACGAACCATTTTCCTTTTATTTAATAACAAATAATTATATTATAAATCAATTTTAAACTTAAAATATATTTAAAAAAAAATCTTTCTACTCGGCAAATCAAGCGAATTTCCCGATTCAAGTTCGTACGTCCACTCAAACTAAGACACAATTTCCATATTTATACAAAAATAAAATCAATTTAAGAAAAAGAATACATAAGCAGGAATTTTCATTGCAATTGGAACCTTACGAAATGCTTTTTGAGTTATATTTATTGTTTACAATCACTATTTTTGTTTAAGAGGGAATTTTTTAAAGCCAACGTTCGAATTTTAAATCACTTCCTAGTGGTGGTGATTTAACAGCGTGCTCATTTTAACTTTGTATTGTATTGTTCAGTCTGATCATTACAATTTCAACGGGCACCTGCTACCAACGCGGCCTGTATGAGCTAAAATAACCGCGAAATCGAATTATTACCCGGTTCGCCACCATTCAATATGTCCACCTACTGCTGTTACGATCGAATTGTTTTACACTGTACTCGGTGACCGAATCAGATATAATTTTCGACGGTTTATAACGGGCCTTTCTAAGAACTAAACTACTCATCCTTTGTCCCATCAATTTTGGACGAATTAAGTAGATTAAATATTTTATTAATTTAAATCTGCAGCTTCAATAGACTCGTGTGGCTGGTGATATTTAATTTTTCACTAGACGTTCGTTCTCGTCCGTTTACTTAAGTCATTGTTTGATTTGTATTATTCATATTTTACAGAAAACCTGTCTTTTAATTGTGATAAAACTTTATATTTTACTCCTAAAATTATATCAAAGTGTACTTTATAAGAAAGAGATTTTGTAATTTTTTTTTATTTCGCTTTTTTCTTGAAATCACAAAATGGAGTTTACAAAAAAAAATTATCCAAACTTAACTTTATTTACTAAACTATTACTAAAAATTGCGAAGTCAGTTAATGAATATGACAATTAATAAAAAAATCGTTTATTGAACAAAGCTTTTAAACATAATTAGTAATAAAATCATTTTACGACTCAACCAGCGAGCTCTTTTGCAAACTAAATTCAAATACACTACTAACGCACCGCCCCCACTCGATCGCATTGTAACTCGTTCGTAACCTTGAATATTTACAGTGTCTGCAAACAAAACTTGAAAAAGATAAGTGGTCTAAGTTAGCGCTAATTTAAGAGTTGGGTGCCGAAGCAGGCGATAGGAGTGCCGCAACCCGGCTCCCCCACGGCTGCCGCACTCTGTCATAACTTACTCCGTTACGGACTTATAGCCTACCTCATTCAACATTGCCTTTGTTTACGAGACCTAATCAAAGCATATTCACGTGGAACATACGGTTCACGGGTTTTAATGCAAAATGAAATATTAAATATTTATTGTTAAAACATAGGTATTCGAATAATACAATTTTAAACTATTTAATTAATCGGACGTTTTAAATTCCAATATGCAACAAGGTTTATTTTAAAAAGGCGTTAAATAAATGCAAATATAATTTATGTAAAACATATATACATGTAATACATTTTATGTAAAAAAAATATGTAGATGTAATTGTAACTCCATAAAATTAAATAAATAAAAAAATATCTTAATAAGTATGATCAGATGTAATTTTTAGCATTTCATTGGAAAAAATTAAAACATAAATTTTAACTATTTAATAGCAACGAAATTTTCACTACCTAATAACAAAAGTTTAAATGAAGATTAAAGCTTTAATTTAAAAAATACAACCTATATCTTTCAATATATTTTAAATTTCATTAACTTCAATAAAAGAATTCCAAAACCAAATATGATCAGGTACATTCTACAAGGCAGACGACTATGATTATTATTCGGCCATCTAAGCTACAATGGACTTTTCGTAGTGAAACTAGAACTTGAATATTTTTAAATAACCAAATAACGTATCATTAAGCATAGCTTTTATGTGAAGCATATTAAAATACCAACTTACAAGAAATACTTCATTTGGCAAAGCATATTAAAGAAAGCAACTTCAATTCTCTCTACCGCTAAAGCCGATGCACTTTCCAAGAAACGAATAGGAAAAAACCGCTGGCACGAGAAGCACGTTCCGTCTTGTCTTTTGAAAAGAAAAACGGATAGAAATAATAAATAGGGGTATAATAACGATCTTCACGCAAAAGATTAGCCACAAAAGCCAGGGGCTTACCAGTATTTATAAGAAGTGTTAGCGGGTCGCCAAAGAGCGGATCTCGCTGTATGGGTCGCTCGTCAAAAACACATACATATCTCCGAATCGACGCTAAGGCTTCTGGATATTATTCTACAAAATATCGTATATTTTCTTAGAGAATCTTAGGTCATATTTTAAATTATAATTTAATACCAATATTTAAGAAATATTTAGAATAAATAAATCTCATTCAGTGTAACATCAACGGACCTGATACAAACGGCGATCTAGAACATTAAAAGTCGTATACTTTTGCGATACCTCGCGGACGCAACTCTGCCATAACTTGATGACTCTAAACCAGTTATTTTTTTCCCCGGTGAAATTCTAAAAGAGTTTATAACAGCAACATTTTTTAATAAATATCCATAGAGTGGAGCTTCTGATACCGTTTAATATTTGTCCAACTCGAACCCAAATGTTTACCAACTTGATAATAAAACGTTACCATTACCAGTGAATGATCAGTTTTTGCAGAATATCAATTGGACATCATTATATTTGATAACAAAGAAGCATAAAAAGTTAGATCAAGATCAACTTAGACCTAGAACAAATATACTTAACTAATGATCTCTGGGATTAGTTTATTAAAAACATATGTACTGATCTGTCACCATATTTTACCAGAAAAGACTATGAGATAGTTCATTCCCAGAATATATGTTAAAAACTCCTAATTAATTACTCAAAAATAAAGATATAAGCATCTTAAATTTTTCATAATTGATTATTATTAGAAATGAAATAATTTTTTGAAAAGAAACCAAATTGACGGAACATGTACATATTAATGTCCATGTAATTAATAAGCCGTCAAAACATTCCATCTTATAGATAAAGATAACTGTTTACGTAGGAGTAAACAAAAATAATTCCAAAGATTATATATTTAATCTGCACCGTATGAATACTGAACAGAATACGAAGTGATATGAGCAAAGTTTTGCACCAAGTATAAACTTATACAGATGTAGATGAAACTGTGTGATTTTATCGTAAACGGCCATAAAATATTTAATATTTATTTATTTTATGAGTAAAAAAAAAAATGAAAATAACTTTTTAATAAAGTTTTTACTGATAAAGTATAAAGATCGAAAAACAATTAATTTTCATCCAGCAATAAATTGCATACATTTGTATTGATATAGATACAGCAGAATTTGATGTTATTATATAACTTAATTATATGTTGTTTGTATTAAAAATTTGATAATTTTCAACACATCTACTTTGAACCAATCAAACCACTGTTAACTAATGTCTATGTATATTTAATGGCAGTGATAGCAACTTTTTGTAACACAATGGCAAACACGCAGGAAAAATGTTTGGTGTACTATCAAGGAGCTCACATGCTATTTAAATACATTATAGAAATATAACGAATATAACAAAAACTTTAATTATAGAAAGTAAAATGAATAATAATTATGTATCAAATACTCGTACAACTGTATGTACAAACAATATTTCCAACTATTCCAACGGAGTTACATTAATACAGGGCCAAACAAATTTCGTGTCCAAGAAGGTCCCGTAAATATGCCGGCACGAGACGGCTCCCGGCCCCAACCTCGCAATAAAATAACTCGCCTACACCGTCCAAGGATAATTGCTTCATCATATATGCCCGGGTTCAACAACACAAACTATTCCTACTATTTTTGATACGAGATAATAAGCTAATGTCATAAAATTTATACACAAATGATACCACTAACATTTGAATAATCTAAAAAATCTGGAGGATATTTTATAAAGTACTCGAAAAATTTTGTTACTCTGGAGGCACTAAACTAAACCACAGATATGATTCTGAATAATTTTTACTACCTCTAATTCGTATATAAGAATCTGAACGATTACTTTATAACAATTGAATCAATATTAAAATATATGTTAACAGTTTCATGAAATTTTAATATTATGCAATAGAACAACGTCTGCTTTCTTAATTAATTTAATTCCCTGACCGGAGAATCTTTCCCTATGAAGAACTCTGCTACACATTGTACTAGAAATTTTACAATTATTTATAATTAAGAACTTTTTAACTATAGCGAAATATTTAACCGCATTCAAACATCATTATCGATTAAAATCAAAATAATGTATAATTTTATTCATCGATAATCATATAGATTCCATTTTGTTTTAAATATTTTTGCCAGATGAATGATATAATTATTTCTTGATGACAAACGATAATGGACAATAAATAATTGATAAGTCTAGACGTCACACAGTCTACGACGCCCAGAACCACTCAGACAATATTTGCAAATACATTACTTAAATCATTTATTGCCATCCTCATTGACACTGAACAGTAAACCGCAATCTGTATCAGCAAAGTACGGACAACCTATCATTTATTTAATAAATATTTAATAGGTGGCAAATGAAAGTACAGATTTTGAAAGGCAATAAATCTTTAGCAGGAAGATAGTATCCAGGTAATGAATACAAAGTGCGGACCGCGTGTTTAGCGCCACTGTAAATTAAGATGAGGGACTAGCGGACCACGAGTTGGTAACCTTTACCGCGATCTCACTGAGTACCGAAACCGCTCTTGCGAAACTCTCTTGTAGTAACAATCGATTTGTTGCGAAGGTTACGTGTGATTGGAGCAAATTGCCTAATGCTCTTTTTGTTAGTTGAACAGGCATTTCAACGATACTTCATGCTACTAGCAACTGTATTAAAATGCGTCAACTATAATATGGTTAATGTTAATTTCTAATAAGAAATTTTGCAATAAATGTTATTTAAATTTCATCTAAAAACATAATAATAAGCATGTAATAAGCTACAAAACAAAACTATGTTAACAAAAATACACATCAACTGTTATTCATCTAACATTTATATATTAAAGTGGACTTGTGGACAATGTATTTATTAAAGGCAATTCGCAATTAAGTCCGTTCATAGAAATGGACAAATCGATAGAGGTCATCGGCACCATAGGCATCATCCACGAGGTCGAACCCCCAATAAGGGCGTCTGCCTAGCATTGTGTACTCCCTTCACTCACCCCTTCGATATTACAGGAAAACATTGGATAGCCATTCTTTATTTCACATGGGAATGTGGTAATGTTTACAAATAGGTTTCAAGAAACTAAAGTACTAATTAAATTGGCCAAAGATTTTTTTAAATTAAATTATATTTTTTTATATGTCGTTACTTGCCTAAATTTCGTATTTAATTTAAAAAAATTGCGGTCTTTATAATACTGATAAGCTGTTTTTGTCTTTTTATATGTATTTGACATGTCACTGGTTAGTGATAACCAATTAATGTTTTATGTTTGTCTTTTTAATATATTACAATTACACATTATACATTAACTTCCCATTTTTGAAATACTCTGTACGTATTGTAATTGGCAAATCAATCTGCAACGTAAAAGAGAGAAAAAAAATTCTTACATTTATTGCTACAAATTCATAGATATCTTTACATTAGCAAATAAGGTCTATTTTCCACTTGCTGAAATATATATGTTTAAGAAACACAATTGTATGTACAATGCTCCTTTCCAATTTTCTTCCCATGGCCATTATGATGGGAAATGTAAAGTAGATTCTTAGTCGAAGGCAAGCGCATGGTACGACACGGCAACAGTGTTGGTTCTCTTCGGCCAAAGAAACGAGCTCAGAATGCATACTGCTCTATCCCAAATTATACCTATCAACAACGTCACGTCACGACAGAATATTTTCAAGAAAATATGTTTTCAGATATGGAATATATATATTTTTTTGTTAACCAACTTATAAAATATTTTTTTTTCTACTATGTTATTATTTAATCAAATCTCTTATATTTAAAATAAGATCTTAAATAGCTATAAAAATTATTTTTAAATGTGAAAGAATTTTGTATTCTATGAAATATCTCATAATATTAGTAAGTAGAAGGCTTGTACGATAGTTCATTTATTTATAATGTTATAAACTGTAGACTTGATTTATTTATTTTTTATTTATTCTTTATTTATTTTATCAGACATATTTTTTGTTAAGTATGGTGTCGCTTTGGTTTCACTGCTATGATATTATAACCATTGGTGAACATAAAATTAATAAATATTTAATACCATATCTTAATTTTCGCATAATATTCGTTGAATTGAATTTAACACACATATAGGTTTATTTGGAACACATAGCGGGTTAAAACAGAGGCAACAGGTTACTTGAGTTGACTTGACAGTCTGTAATTTGGCATGGGTGGGCCCGACTGCGATCCGAAACCTCTCGCTTATTTGCTAGCCCACAAGGAACTTTAAATTACTGGCGACTAATATATAACGTGCTTGACATTACAGTAAAAGTTTACAACCCGCCCAACGATTTCCCAGCATATGACTTAAGGCTGACATGTTTGATAATTTCTCTCAAAGCTAAAGATTATGTATCCGTGTTTATGAAATATTTTTACTCTGTCACGAAAAGTGGGGGTCTTATAATTTTTACCCATGTAATGATGTATCTTACGTACTTGTTTGTCTGTTTGTGATTAGTAGTAACTAGTTGTTTTGTTTGCAATTTTTTGAATTGTTTTGTTCTTCTCTGCAATAAATCAGTCCAGCCGTATAAAAATTTCATTTTAGATAAATTTTTCAACAAGTTGGGGAAGTTTCTGGATTAAATTTTGACTTAATATTATTATTAATATCTGAAAATAAAACTAATTGAATTTAACGTCATTCGGTATAACAAAATAAATCACAAAATCTATGCACTTTTACAAGATTAAAAACATAGAGTACATTTTCTATGTACAAGTATGCTGACTACGTGTGGTAAGTTTTTGACTGCCTCTGTTGCGAAAAATCGTAATGATAAATCACTGATTTACTTTTTCCCTTGTAACAGTGAGATTCTTGCAAGACCACATGAGTAATTGAGTCTGTATGGTGGTATAATTTTTGCGAACTCACTTGGTTTAGCTACCACCCTCAATGCCAACCTGCTGCGATGACTAACGTCAGAAAAATGTATCGATTACCATCGAGTAAACGTTCATTAATTTGTTTGAAAATTTAACGTATATTTAACTATATATACATACAGCACGATTGAACAAAAAATACACTAAATAAGATATATAATTTTCTTTAGCTACGCTACATTGGTATCACTTTGCAACTCACCGATGAAAATTAAGTAGACTGTTCCTATACTAAGCAATATTTTCAGATTAAGAGTGCGGTCCCCCGCCGGCAAACACGATTTCTTAGGATGGTGGCGGGGGCGATCCGTGGGGGCTCAAGCTTACATTTTTAACCCACTACGTGAACTAGAAACGTCGTAATGCTTAAGCAATTAGTGTAAAAATAAATACTTAAGGTATTAGAATCGCAATAGAAACTTATCTAGTTAGCAAAATTATAATAGAACTGTATGGCTCTTTAATTTGCACATTATTTAGAACTAAATGAGAATGTTGAACCTTAGGGGATGAACACCCTTGTTTGATTTGTAAGACGCTAAAATTACGGTACGACGTTTTTACACGACTACCTATAAATACTTTAAATAAATTTGTTTCTGTCGTTGTGTTTTGGTAAATAGCATAAAAATACTATGCTTTTGAAAAAATATATAAAATCGCTATTTTGTTCATGTGTCAAATTAAGTCAATCTCGTATTATTTTTATATTGATATGATATTGCGTGAAAAATCCACTGCAAATCGTTGTAAATCGTAGGTACATCGATTGTAGTAACCGGTTCGGTATTGAAGTCATGAATTAGTCTAAAAGTAATTTATTTATCACTAGATTATCAATCTAGTCATGATGACCCAACAAAGTTAACAATATCTATGATAGCTGTTCAACCTTTTTTAATCGTTTACGTCAATATCGTTTTACATAAAAAAAAAAGTGTATATGTAAATGGTTTAATGTACTAAACTACCATGAACTTGTAAAGAATAGCGTAAAAATCAAAGGAAATGCATTGTAATTTTTTTACTATTACAATGAAATACAAATAAACCCTAATAATCCTAAACTATATTTTGGGAAACCACGTTAATTCATATTTGCACTGTGCCTCGCGAAGCGTCTTGTAATTACTCTGCATATCAGAAAGAAACGCGGCACTCTGGTACACGTTTGTTCAAACGCAGTGAATTTTCACCATTATTTCTTTAGTCGAAAAATCCCCTCGCTCGAGTTTAGTTTGAAATTCCGTACACCTATCTTAAAATCGCTCCACATATTTCGTGTAGCGTGAATAGAGGGAGTTTTCTCTTCTTGTTAAAAATTTATATTGTTTTCGACGTGATCCATGCATCCTTTTATTTTTACCTCTATTTTCTTAGTTTGTATGCAATAAACATATTTATCAAAGCCATACTAACTTGAATGGTTTGTGTTTAGGATTAAAATATATGAACTATTATATAACTACCTAAATCTTTTACAACAAATCAACAATACGATTTCGTCTTAAGTTCTTCACATTGCGATCATTTAATACTAGATAATTGTAGAGCAGACATTTGTGTGTAAGCACCTCCCCGGTGTAATATTGGTAAAAACTTGCTAGACGACGGATAGTTGCGGGGGTCAAGTTAATGATATCACCGCCATTTGTGGACGAGTTCCCCACTCACAATTGTGCTCGAGCACGTTAATGTGCTCAGCTATAGAGTTCTGAATATTTTAAAGGACATTTGCCGAAATAACTATAAAAATAATGACTCTTTACTTGTACCCGAATTACCCGAGGAACGGTTCAGACACCGGCAATAAATATACAAGGAATCCTTTTCTTATTGCCTCTTTGGAGATTGCTTTCCGGGATTAAATATGTTCAATCGATACTCTAGCTGTTTTAACTGTTTGTATAGTGAATTGTGAATTCCAACGTTATTGTCTCGGAAGAGTCTATTTGTCATGTGGAGAAACACTTAGAAAAGTCAGTTTCATGTGTGGCGGAAAGTACGTTCCGGTACTGTAAGCCTTAAATAATAAACGAGAGGAGTACGCAAGCGCCGCCGCAGCTATCGTATCGCCCCTCAGTCGCCCTGCAGCGGCCCCGCACCCGCGCCGCTCCCGCACCGCTCTCACGCCGCACTAAGTCGAGCCCGCGTGCAGACAGCGCGCTACGTGCGCCGCATAATATAGTGCACCGTGCAAAATTCACAACTATCCGCCGGGAAAATTTACTAGCTACATCTCATTTGCTCTTATTTCTTTACCGTTATCATAACTACTTGTTAGACACACGTATTCCTATCCTTTGTAACAAATTTAGATAGCCAAAATTGTAGACATCGTTGTCATCTAAAAACAATATTACCAATTATTATTAACTATAAATATTATTATTACGTTTCATTGTTTGTTATATTAATTTTTCACTGTGATATATTTTATATTTTTTGCTTGATGAGTTGAATAAAAATCCATTGTTATGACTATTATCAATTAAATATGTCATTTGCACGATTAAAAAAAAGTTATGATAATAATTATTATACATTTTAAAAAAATTAAATATTTGATTTTACAAGTAGAAGTTGTACAATTACAAGTTATAAGAATCCAGCTGTTTTGTAAATGCGCTTAACGTAATAGCATTTTATATTCCTAGAAATATTTCGTTAATATTAGAAAAGATAATAACTGACCGTACCAGTAGTCTGGCCGTTTTTTTACTACTTTCAACACAATTCTGAAAACAAACAGTTAACAAAAAAATACTTGTTTCTTTTGCCTTTCCAACTTTTTATATAGAAATTATGTTTTTTTTATCCCCTGAGAATTGTAAAACAATTTTACATTATTCGGTAATGCACTATTTTTAATTTAAGTTTTTTCATTATAAACTCATTGCATACATATATTTTTTAATAAACAACAAACCGTCGTCAAAGATAAACATGATGTTCATTTTCTAATTAATAATTGGCACATTTAGATTCATTGCAAATGTAAAAAAGTTTTCAATATCTCCAAATATTAAATAATTCAGCATACATTGGTTCTTTCAATTTATTTTGCGCAGTCTTAGTTTCCAGGTATTTACTAATACTGAGTACTTCATCGAAAAAATATTCCTTCGACGTATTCCTAATTTTAATATCAAATGAGTGTTTCTAACACATGTTTTATAACATTTGATAATTTGTAATTCTGTAAATCTTTGTCAAAGACCACCTAACTACGAAATTAAATGTCGTATTGTAGCCGATTAAAAAGCTGTTAAGCTTATGAATTAGTCTATGACCAATAAAGCATTACCTTACTTTTAACGGTAGGTTACGTTGAAATTAGCAACAATTGAAAATTTTAAAATAACAATAATCTTTATTGTAAAATAGCATATTGGTAAATTAGGGACTAGATTATACTCATGTCGTTATAAAAGATATTAAACGAAATATCCTTTGTAACTGAATTTTTCGCTACTACTGATTTAAATAAGTCGTATATTTTAACTTAGTAATTAGCATTTTTTTTAATCGCAAAGAGAACACTTTTATTTTAAACATTTACGGAATAAACGTATACTGCCATTAATAAAAATAGAATGGATAAAATGAAACGATAATCGTTTATTAGCGCTTTAAATTGACACAAAATATAACCGAAACCGCTAGGGATGTAGATAAACACGTTATGGAAGTCCAGAAGGTTCTACAACTTTGTTTTCGTCTTGTTCATAGTATTCTAATTAAATAATCGATATATCTAGTTTTATTTTTATATATTTGTTGCGAAATCTTTTTTATTAAAGTTCAATTCGAAGACAAAACCGTCAATCTACACCTGTGTTAGTGCGTACCTATATTTAATGAGTATATAGAGATATAACTTGTATATACGGGATTGTTTCGCCATTAGACGGACAAGAGGGTAACTCTCTTAATATTTTATGAAAAATTTTATACGTATAATACAGGTACATAATGATAATAACATAAATTTGTACATAGATTAGGCCAGTAATATTCCTCGCGTATATGGAAGTACAAATTAAAAAGAAGACTGTTAACTTTTAACGAACGAATGTCGCCATACACAGGCGATATTAACGATATACGAGACTAGTTTTTTCGGCATCATATCTGCACGGTGTAATCAGAGGTAGGCGACATTTACTGTTCCGACTCACTTTAATTAAAACATATACTTTTATAAATTCGCCGATCTACTGGTGTAAGAAAAAATATGCTCATTTGTAAATAGTTAAAAATAGATTATTATACACTTTAGTTTTAAGCTGTTAATGTGTGCAGTGGTCTTTGTTACAATAATAAAACAATGAGACATTTCCGTGATCACTCTAACCGTACGACGAACACATACTTTCCTTTCTTATCAAATGCTTTAAAGAAAATGTTAGATCAAATAACACTTATGTCATATACCTTTAGCAACAAAAATAATATTTTTTTAAAATATTTATGTGAAAAATTCCGAAATGCAAAAAGATTGCGAATATTTTAAACACATTTACTTTGGATACATTTTTACTTCAGTTAATTTGTAATTTTTTTTATCTGAGAATTGTTCTACAATTATTTTATTTAAATAAACTAACTAAGGTATTATCGAGGAGATAACAATAAGTTTTATTTTTAATTTACTTTGAATTTACATACGTTACATACTAATCTCCGGGCTCAGAACTTAAAACTTGTGTCTGAGCACCTGTCTCGTTTCCAAACTATCCGTAAATACAAGTGCTGGCTTAATATTGGTTCTACGTAAGCAGACCGTGCTATTGTATAAAATACTTAGCTCCGTAAAAAGCGTGAACGTCCAAAATATATTTTTTTATTTATACGCTACCAATGTACCAACAGAACCAGAATGTATCTCTTATACATTCTTATGAAAGAAAAAAAAAGAATATTCAAAATCGCACATTTCCAAGCAATATTGAGTATTTTTATATTATACTTTATTTATAGTATCAGTTTTGCGATAAATACGAGTATACTATTTTCAACAAAAAATTATCGAAATAGGTGCGGTAAAAAGTTATGCGTATACTATACGCAGAAAACTACCAAGAAACACATACTAAAAAGAAACTCCTTTTTGTAGATGGTAAAAAGTAGGAGAAAATGTTTCTTATTCACTAAATTTCTTAATACTGTGCTTGGCTGCGACCATGTATGTGTCAAGACTTCTATTAACGTGCATAAATATCAGAGGCCGCCGCCGCGCGTCCAATTTGATACCAGTTGAACAGCTCTTACTTGTAGTGTAAAGGATTACATAATAACATCACAATATTATAATAAAATTTCTTGCGGCATTCAATATATAGTTTTTAATATCATACATTCGATTATTTTGAAGTTTGTTAAAAAGTCTAATTCATGGATCGAATTTGGTAATGTAAGTGATACAATGCAATTATTTCAATAATAATTTACTCTCAGGCTACAGAGTAATATTACGATGTCTACATCCTGTAGAGAGAGGTTTAACTTCGTCTGGTTTTATCTAAACTACAGAAATACTTTATCGCCGTTTAATTTTTGTAATTAAAATGCTGTTTAAAATATTATTGATTTTTTAAAAGCGTAATTAACATAACAACTAAAAAAAGCTGATTAGAACTATGTCATTATCCGAACAAAAAAGTTATAACAAAATTAGTTGAACCATTGGAATTAACATACATAAATATATAACTATATATTTTTATCAAAAAAAATATGCAGATACCTACTAAGTGAATATTGCATATTACTCACAGATATTTTAAAAACTAACTGTTTTATAACAAGTTTATAATGAAGGTGGTATAGATAATTCAAAACTTGAAATCTATCAGCGTGAACTTAAAATAGGGAAAATTTTGCAAATTTATGCAATGTAATGCAAATAATCTACTTACTAAATAATATGAATATTATTTGCCTCATACTTTTTGTGGCTAAAATTTATTATTTAGAAATTGTAGAAACATTAAAACAAAAGATATTTCCATTATTCATATTTAATATTTAAGTATCTAAATATTAGAAACCTTTCTGAAACAAAAAAATTATATCATATAAGTATAATACTCAGTTGAATAATATATTTGTTCGAAAAAGAAAGCGTTGAATTCAAAATAAAACAAAGTTTGAATAGTATTTTACTAGATTTTATTATCTGAAACGGGTAATTTCCCCTGTCCAAACACTCAGGTCTGTTCATTCGAGAGCCCCAGCGCGCGCTAAATTTGAATTCATGTTACGAACGAGCTACATAAACCAATTACTGAACCGAGCCAATGGCGGGTGGCGGCACGCGGAGAATCGATAATTCACAATACGCCCGCTAGAGGGCAACGCCAGCGACGCCGGTGCGCGCCCACGCCACTTCTCTATGTTGCGCATCTAAACGGATAACTTTGTACCAACGTCCTAGTGGCGATTCTATTTATTGGAAACATTTTTAGGATATTTCTATAACAGTTATTGTAATTCCTGGTATTCAATGTTTTCGTTGTGCAATTATGAAAAGATTTATTAAAGTCATTATAGTTTTATGTATATACTTATTTTGCTTGTCTTTGCAAAATATTTTTCGGTATCGGCATAAAGAAAATAAATTGGTTGCGCTTTATAAACATTACGAAGTCTCAAGATTTGTATTGAATAGTACCATTGACAATATTACAATTATTAATGTGTCGGGACAAAGTGCCGCTGTTACAAAGCTCCAGCGGGCGTGCATTATAGTCAGCTGCTGCTTAGCTTGCTGTTTCGTGTCGCGCTTCTTGCCCGCTTTCAATGTTTTCCGTTTTATTTTATTTCTGTGATGCAAACAAACTTTTTGACACTGATCAATAAACTGCGTTGCTGTGAAAGTAATAGTGTGATATAATAGAGAGCCCTCCTGAACTTCTGATTGAACAAGGTAAACGCCTTAATATTTTTGTTTGTCGTGAACATAACCTCTTCGATGTCACGAAGTTGTTTTAAAAATTTCGTTTATGTTGATACATTAAAGAACTTAGGTTGGTAATAATATCAAAGTACCTATCAAGAGTATATTGCCAACCACGTTTCTAAACACTTTTATGTCATTTGCAATGTTTTCTTAAATGTGGTTATGGAGGTTCAATTTATAAATATCTAAAGTTTTATAGGTAATATAATTAAATTGAATTTTATTTAAATTATTGTTTTCGAAACTGCCATAAAATATTCAACAAAATTATATGTATTTATACTGATTAAGTAAATGTTGACATGAAATGAATCACCATGACAATGCTTGGTTGATAAAACAATAGTACTGCCTGAAATCCCCATAGGGGGCGTTAGCAGGTTTTAAAATGAAAGAAATTACAATATGTTATATTTTAGCGTTGTGAGATTTTTAACTGTTGGTTTTAAATCTTATTTTCGATTTACTTTCGTGCAATGAACTTTTTACATATCTTTTGAAAGCATGTGCCTAATATATGTGACTACAAATTATGTAGTAGCGTGTTTGTTTACACATAATTTTTGCCTACATTTGTTTTAATATGTTATAGTTCCGGCTAATGTCTAAAACAGTAGTACAAATTTCAACGGTATTTTGACTGTCAGGCAGAAAGCTGATGATTTTGATATTTTGAATTTTAGAAAACTTAATATTCCTCTAAAAAAATGGAGAAGTCCTGAAATTGTATATGAATTTTATTCAGTGATTTGCTTTACGGTGTTGAATTAGTGAAATTTATTATTTCTTAACTTTGGAATAACAAAAATTTAGACAACTGTACTATTGTTCTCTTAACGAAAACCTAGAACATTAATATATTGGATCCTCTATAATTTCTGTTTCAAGCCTCATCTGAGCTGTTCTAGAAAACAGGTTTGCAATATTTAGTGATAATAGTAGTTGCAATCACATACAACTATACATATTATGTCAACACAGCTTATGGACCAAAATTAGCGAAGTGTTTAAAAATAATACTTATTTTAAAGACTTCGCTGCGGAATTTCAAATATTCTAACCGTCGAGAAAGAGTAGGTTCTCAATTCGAAACGTATTTTTATATGTTCATTTCTTTTTCATAGAAGATTTTAAAACGAAAATCAACATCGGCTTATTACGAAGAAAAATATGTTATGCCAAAAATATATAAAGAAAGGTTATGTTAAAAACATCTAAGGAAGTATATGCTTTTCAATTCATTAAACAATTAAAAACCACATATTCTAAATGAAAATCAAAGGGCCTGTGTTAGCGTGTTACATATATGTTATCTGTATGTATGTTTTGATAATTCAGTGACTTAGTTGAATACAATCATTTTTCAAAATTCAATTGATGTTTCTTAATTAAGAACTCCTTGCTGAGTTTATGTTGTTTCATTTTTAAAATTGGCGCGAAAGAAAAATAATTTGAAGCATTTATGTCAGTGGGATCGGAATATTCCTTGAAAATAGAAAAAAATGAATTTCGTATATTGATCAAAGACTACTTTTTACGTGGTAAAACTATTAAGCAGAAGGAGGATAGACTTAAAAAATATGGGGACTGCTTCATCGCATAGAATGGTTCACTGAATTTCGTTGCGGCCGTAGCAGCACAAATGACGCCGACCGCCCAGGAAGGCCGATTGAAGTGGCCACTAAAACTGTTATTAACAAAATTCACAACATTGTTTTAGCAGATCGTTGATTGAAGATACGAGAGATAGCTCATGCTGTTAACATCTGTACCAAATCAGTTTTTCATATTTTATATGATGAACGCGGTATGAAAAAACTTTCTGCGAGATGGGTGCCGCGTTTGTTAATAGTCGAGAAAAACGAGCGCGTGTTGTAACTACTTCTGATCAATGCTTAGCTTTGTATAATCGCAACCCAAGTGAATTTTATCGTCTGTACGTAATTGTCGACGAAACGTGGGTCCACTACTATACGCCTGAAACGAAACAACAGTCAAAGAAATGGACTTCTACCGGTGAACGTGCCTCAAAGAAGGCAAAATCTGTTCGCTCGGCTGGACAGCCATGGTGTCATTTACATCGATTTTTTGGAGAAAGGCAAAACAATTACCGGAGCTTACTATGCTGCTTTGTTAGATAGATTCAATGCAGAGCTGCTGAAGAAAAGACCGCATCTAGCAAAGAAAGTTTTATTTCATCACGAAAATGCTCCGACTCACTCGTCGGCGATCGCAACATTAAAACCTGTGGAATTGCGATACAAACTATTGCCACATCCTCTGTATTCGCCGAATTTGGCTCCGTGTAACTTTTTCTGTTTCCAAACATGATAAAATGGCTTAGCGGACAAAGATTTTCATCCAATAAAGAAGTGATAGCCGAAACAGAGGCCTATTTTTCAGGGTTTGAAAAAAACTATTTTCTTAGATGGGTTAACAAAGTTGGAACATCGTTGGTCAAAGTGTATGGAGCAGAAAGGAGATTATGTCGAAATTTAAAACAAATTTTTCCTTAATAACTTGTTTTTTCTTCTCGGTCATTGAATTATCAAAACGTTCTCGTATACTGTATGTATACACTAGGCGTATTCTAACAACTTTTTTTTTTTTGATAAAATTATTAAGATATTAATATTTTCCGTAAATATTGAGAGACATTTTATTATAATACTTTGTCCTATATTTGATACCAACTTTGTTATTTTTCAGGCAAAATGAACTTTATAAGTGACTATATTAATTGTTATTAACAAATTTCAATTAAATATTTAATCTTTCCAACAACTATAAAGAAATAAGTATGGCATGTTCGGCTTAGAGATTCGTGTAACATTATCGCAGAAAAATTTTGACCAATACATATATTCTGGAGCAATAGGTAGTTATAAATATAATCGCTAGATGGCACTGATGAATTGATGTTCAATACTATATCACGATGTTCGATATGTAAAATACATTTGTGGAATAGAATTGAATCAATTATATACAATAAAAGACAAACGCGCCTTTATGTTTTAAGAACTTATAAAAAACTGTTTTAAAATTATATCTCTGACAGTCCAAGTTATGTACCGACATAATTCTTCGATATCGGTGTTAAAATTTTGCTCAAAGTAGTTCTGCGTAATAGGTGTTTAAAATCGTAGACAAGTATCTAAAAGCTCGCACGTGTCGACTTTTGTCGAAAATGTCTGTCTCGTCAGCCATATTCAGTTTAATGTCGCAATATTGTGAGCGTCGGCGGGAGGCCGCGACCGGTCGCATGCATTTACATACATTAATGTGGATGCCGCACATGCATGCACCTCGCCTCAAATGTGTGTGCGTTGCGAATTAACTGTAATTGAGCCATTCGGACAACGGCGAGCCGCGCTCTGCTGCCTCCGTAGTTTGCCTAGTTTACCTCCAATCTTTGTTCGCTAATCTGTTATAATAATATCTGATTGTCTGCCTAGCCTTACTCGCTTTCTTCAATCCATTAAAGTCACCACTTCAGATAGCTTTGATCTTTATATGATAAAATAACTTTTTTTGATGATGAATGAGATAAATAACTTTTTTTTTATAATTTTTTTTAATGAAGTGAACGCAAACAATTATATTAGTCTTGTGCTGTTTCTGAATTTTCTTTTAACTAAGATTTAATTATTTTCGAGAAGATGAAAACGACTAACCGATGGCAATGTTTGGGGGTATTCATCTTCACCCCTTTCTGGAGGAACAAACAGGGGCGACGGAATTTTGTTATTAGCGTTACAGAGGGAATGGGTACAGTTGCCGTCGCGTACCTGACTGATTGATAGCACTTCTTTGCACCTCGGGTCGAGCTTGTAATCGAGCCATTAATAAATTTTACTGCTTCCAAGTTTATCCTGTGGACTCGTTATTTGCTTAATGGGCTGGCAAACGGCTCGGGCTAGAGACACCTGTGCTAGCTCGATAATTATAAACCTAATTGACGTATTGATGAAGATTCCGAGTTCGAAAAGGTGGAACTTTCAGTCGTATCGTTTGAACTCCACCTCAACCAAGTGTTTTTAACGGACTTTCATATATTTTTCGAATACTTTAGATAAGTGTCAGGTTTTCTTCAACTTCAAATTCATTCATCTGCATATGCCAAAGGCGTAATGTACCTAAAATAAATCGGTTCTTTTTTACTTTATTTTATAAAGTAATATAGCTACATATATGCGCACGGAGTCGGAAAAGTCGGTGTTCGCCCTTGTGTCTGTTTGAAATTTGTTTGTTTTTAGTCGCAACTTCTATCACTATACCCTTCCTAACTCCTATTAGCCCCCTATCCCTGTTAAATAACCTAAAATCCCTAAAAATCCTTCAAAAATCCCCCTTTCAGCAGCACCCCTCTTTTTATCGGTGGTTTTTTCGAGCAGTTTTTGCCCTAGTCGGTGTGCTTTAACGCCCCGCATACGCCCATAACATTTTTTCCGCTGCAAAACTGCTAAAAACTCGAAAAATCGATTGTTTCATTGGTTAGGTAACTTTTTGTCGCCAACTCTCCATACAAACTTTTTCGGAAAATTTTCTTGACTCCGATTTCGACGACTTTCGTTGTTCCAAGCGCTGCAAAACGCCTGACGAGCTGCTGGAACAAAAATAGACCAATCTATATTTATATAGAAATTATTTTGAAAAATTTTTAAATTTTATTTATTTTATTTTTAGTTTATTCGACTGGTCCTGGTAGACCTGGTTAATTTTTTGACCACGTTAGTGTGAAATACACTATTTTAGGATATATTTCGAGATTGACGCGTTCCCCCGAAAATCAAATTATGATGGGAATTCGCACCCCGGTTAAGAGGACCTACTGAAGGGAGTAGACCCTCTGACACCTCCGTAAGGAGGAGCATAGGAGAGTGGGAAGCGGGTAGTGCGAGAAACAGACCGTCCCCGTCAAAA
>DWQX01000446.1:0-42982 GCA_018245475.1 Pharmacophagus antenor | reverse complement strand
ATATATTATTTTTATATAATAAAATAAAACTTTGGTGTTTAATTAAAATATACTGCGTCTTTTATTATCAAATTATATTTTAAGGGATGTTGTTTCATTCAAAAATATTAACTCTCGAAAATTTCGGCATCGTTTGTTTTAAGGATTAAATAGTACAAATGTAATGCGAAGGCTTAGCTGACCATGTGGTCAAACGGCCGGTACAGCCACCGGTTAGTACCCGTCTGAAAATAATCTCACTTAAGCCCCGTAATAGAATCAACCCTTATAATCCTTCGAAAGAACAGAAGTGAGACAAAGACGAATTCGCCAGTTCTCCCTTTCAATTTCGCTTATTAACGAAAACAATTTTTAAAATTAGTAAATACGTAATTTATGACGTTAACGCAGACTTAAGGATTTTGTTTTAATAAATTATAGTGGATTTAGATAAAAATAATGGGCTTTCTGCTGCTGGCGGCTTTGACAAGGACGTTTGCTGAGCGTTTTGTTTGTAGGGAGATACATTAGTCGGTATAAAAATTAAGTCGTTCCTCTTTCATGTAAGATGCGGGCTACAATAAAATTTTATTCTTAAGTAAAGAACGCGACGTACTGTCACACAAAACGATTGATGAATGATGAGGAAGAACGTCTTTTCCGATATAACGAAACACAAAAAAAAATGTTTCCATGGCATCTGTGTCTAAAATATAAGACAAAATGTACCAAATGATTGTTTCGTAGTAACGTACTGGTTTGTGGATACTCTGACTCTGATATGTATTTATAACTACAGCAGCAGTCCAGACTGCACTATTGATGTGGCACGGGAATCGAACTCAAGAGCCTCCGTATTACATGCCACGCGGCAAGCCGTTGTGCCTGGGAGGCAGCACCGCAGCAGAAGTTGAAATACTATAACGTTGTTCTAATTGCTTAATTTTTATCAAAGACATTATAATTTTTTTCTACATTATAAGTACATTTTAATATTGATTAATACGAACGCGTGCCAGTATTAATTGAGATGTAATTAGTTCGCGGTTGTCAAAGACATTCTTACACTGAAGTCGAATGCGATAGTTTAAATTGATAACAGCATTCCAAATATGAATTTTAAAATGTTTACAACTAGCAATGGCGATGTGCACTAACATTTGACAGCCAAAATTATATGATCACAATTTTTCGATTTTAGTTGATTTTTTTTTCTTGATAAGAGTTATAATTAATCCTCATTCGCTCTAAATTGTTTGGATTCACAAATTGCCCACAATACCGCTATTAATTCGTATCACGTTATTTGTAAACAACGTTACAAAAGCCAAAGGAATTAGATATAACTGATAGTTTTATCGGGCTATTTTACCGACATCGATGTCGCCTTACGTTAAGTGATAATGAGGCCTTAGATTCTTAAGCGTGTTCTCTTAGAATACTTCTGGCTCTCACATGCATGTATGTATACCGGAAAACAGCTAAGATATTTGGCAGCAGATTGACATTAAGGATGGTAGCTAGCTAGGCGTTTCGAAAAACGATTCCACCATACAGACTTCCTTACACCTGTGGCCCAGGTATTTAATCCAGGACCTCTGCATTACAAGCAGAACGGTAAACTATTGCCTTACGGAGGCAATAAATACATATAACTGATAAATATCGCATTATATGAAGACCACTACCACATTATTTGATTTCATTCATGCGTAATATTTATTTCTTCAGCGTCTCATGCCAGATAAAAGCTGTTTCGCTTTTTTAGATTTTTAATAGAACGAAATTCTATTGTCAACATATAACTGGTTTCGTTATTTTTAAATGTATATATACCATTTTAGTGCATTATTTATAAGTAATAATAATATGCAAAGTGGCTCCAAGACTATTATTGTTTTATTTTGGTTTTTATTGAAATAATAACTTTTTTTTTTTTCAAGAGATGAGTCAATAGGCTGCGTCGAGACTAGTGCGATATATCATCATGTCACTGCGTCTCCATTTACTATTAAGAGAGATCCTGGTCACGTGCACTATGTAATGAAAATATATATAAAAAATATATAAATAGCATATTTTTATTTTTTATCAAAGGATATATTTTGTCAATAGTATACCCGCTTGCCTTATTACGTGGAATTCCTGGTTTGGATTTCCGGACAACAGGAGTAGTGGAGTTTGGATAGTGGTAGGGTTTTCAAAGCCCGCCTGGGCTAGCTAACACCCTCAATGTCAATCTGCCGCCATAATAGCACTGCTGTATTCCTGCATGTGAGAGCCAGATGTATTCTTTGTGACACGCTTCACCATATACGGCCTCATCGTCACTTAAAATCATGTAAAACCGACGCCAAGTGTTAACCATAATGTATAAAAAAAATTAAGGCGATAGCAGATAATTAATGCTTCACCTGCAGTAGGTGGAAAGTGCGATGAGGTACGGCCATTTGTACCTCTGCAGTACACACACACCGGTGTCCATTCAATGTACTGGATGCCTATACATTTGAGACAGTCTGTTTGAAGATTTTTTTTTATTTGTGTGTGTTAGTGTATTCAGTTTTTGAAGTAATCGTGTTATTTATCTATCTAATATTTTCTATTTATACCCAGATTGCGTAATTGTCTTAATGTATACGAAAATGTTGAAATCGTACCCTTGATTATTGCACGGCCATTAGGACTGTACAGAATAACTTCTCACTGCTTAGAAAGCGCAACCTTTACCTTATCATAAAAGGCAATAGCGATTTTTGCGCAAGGAACAACCCTAATTTAAAAGAAAAAACTTGCAATCACTGGTAACAATAAAAACATTAAAGAAATTCTTTAAGCTCAATGCTACAGTTTCATAGTTCATCTTTGGGCAATTTTACGTCTAAGACAATAAAGCAATGAAACCATTTCGCATAGAATGGTTTAAGTTGATTCGGTAACTACAAAAGAGATAATAACGTGTGGATTTTTGCCAAAAAATGGCTTTTTATCGCGTTCCGCGGAGGTTAGGAGATTCCTAAACAGCATATTATATTTTACATTTTTCTTATTAACGTGTTCCTGCAACTAACTCAAATATTAGCTTTAAAATAGAAATAATGACCACATAGAGTTAATTCGCGGGATAGATTATCACGTAACATCTATTGTTTTTTTTGTTAGGACAAAAAGGCGAGCTTCATCAGAAGCCGTGATTAACTTCATGATCTATAATTTTTTTTTACCTTATTGAATGCATTATAAACCATGACGATCTTATTGTCTTTACTTTAATGCGCCAAGGTTATTCTGACAACATTTTTAAAAATAAAATCTAAAGATTTAAAATGAATAAATAAAGTCGTACGATTTTTCTTCATATTTGTAGTCATAACACTGGCAAATAAATAAGAAAACGTAAGATATTTACTCCATTTCCCCAGCGAAAAAAATAGAATGTACCATTGTAGAAGTTCAACGTTAAAACGGTCATCTTCTATATAAAATGGTAGTCGTCAGCGATACTCAAACTATTCAATTTGTCCACATAAAAATAGTTTGGGTATCTTTGTTTAGAAATATAAAACAACAAGTGTTTGTTTTCAAATTTCGCCTGTATACCGTTCCAACGCTCATCCTATAATTTACGGCGCCCATTTCAACTGCAAACCCTTCAATAGTTACTGTTACTTTTGTACATTACCTAATTATACATTCAAAGGACAATATGTCGGCTTGTAACGCTACCGATTGCCTCTGTTAACTACGCCATCAATTGTCTACGAAACTCTTTTATCTGTTTTTGTGACATTTACAAAAACAGGATGCAAGATTGACACTTTATTTATAATATATCCCGACATGCGTCGCGGTCAATATCATAGTCACCATCCCCCAGCGTGGCGGCTCAATGAGCATAAACTCCGCAATAAATGTAAATGTGGAAAGCGTTAAGGAAAGTCTTTTGCAAGAGTGGACTGGTACAGGCTAATGATGATTAAATATATGATATATTTAACATGAATGAAGTAATTCTTTACGAAACACAAATATATATTTCATGTTTGTACGTGTCGCGAAGATGATTTTCTATGAATAGCAAAAACTATGATTTCATCTTTCCGTTTCTTATTATAATGGTAATCTTACCTGGACAAAAATTCATTACAAAACGGTGAACTCTTGCTAGTGGTATAAAGAATATGGCGAAAAAAGGTCATGCGTTTCACGCAAGTTAATGTAGTCATTTGTTATACAAAACTATTTGTTTTACATCTATGTATTCATAAAAAATGAGAAAGTAATATCTGCGAGCCTAGTGCTGTAAATAATTAAATCTATTAAGACTTACTCTGCCAAACGTTTGGTGCGCCTCTATTAAATGTTAACCTCTGTAAAAGTAGAAGCAAAAGTTGCCAGACAAAAATGAAATCAGGCATTAAAATGTCATCACGCATATTACAGCGGGCCACACAGAGACTCGTCCGCTAACAATCCAAAAGTTCACATCTAACCAAATGATTTCGATTTGATATTTTCCTTGTTAATTTCACTGTGAACAAGTTTCTGTAAAAGAAAGTAGACGCGGCACTGTCTACGTTTTTCGCGGGCTACACGATAAATTTAAAGATCGTGCGATCGCTTCATGCCTTGAGGGTGGTGCTTGATATTCGTAATCGGCTGGTTTATAGGCCCCAAAAATAGAAATGATAACACGTGTCATTGAACCATGACACACATTTGCTGCGACCGCGCCAGGTGTCGATTTACACGTTAATATCGAAGCTGAGTTTTTGTGAAAAGTAGTAACTATGTGAAACTGTACTATATAATAAATAGAGAAAATGTACGTTGTAGTTATGTATGGAAATGTACAATGTAAGTCTTGAACAGAGATTTAGATACTTGCTACAAGAAGATGTTGATCTTACAAAACCGGTGGTTCGCGAAATGATTTAGCTTGCACTATATTATATCACACAAATGTACGGCTTTATATTTTAGTACATAATATCATTAGACAGGCTGAAGGGACATATGGCGGGATGTGATGTTAGAATAAATTGCATTTGTCGCCTAGCGACGCTACAGGCAAAATTGTGTTACAAAATATCATTAGTATCATTACCACGATTATTTTAATAGCTACAGTAACTTAAAATCCGACTACTGTTTCAAATAATTCGGCGATTAAAATAGTCATAGAAGTATTCCGAACGAGCGTGCTTCACCATCTATAGTCGAGTGTCCATTGCGGATAAAAAATGTTTAGGACATTTACACAAGCGTGTCGCTCTTGTCGGTGAGGGTAAAATAAATCAGAGCTGGCATACTAGAGTTTATTAAAAATCCTGTTGGTGTTTTCCGGAACTGTGAACCACTAGTGATATGCGCTGCCAAATGGAACATTTCAATGTGAGCCACCGGTGGTACACGTTAGCGTTGGTGTGTTAAACTGGAAAACAATAACGTTTGCACACCACTGCTCGGGAGATTGATGAAGGAGCCGTGGTGGTACCCAGACTGAATGGTCTGTGAGGCTACTGTCAGTAAAATAATTTAGATTTATTTATCAGCTTTTGGACACTTAATTTCAATTTTACTAGAAAGTGGTAATGAGGTCGTAGATGGTGAAGGGTGCTATCTCATAATACTCCTTACTCTTGCATATACTACTGGATATGGAACATAGCAATGTTGTTATGGCAGCAGATTGACATTGAGGCTGGCAGTTTGCCAAGCGGGTTCGAAAAAACTTTACCGCCGTACATAGTCTATAGCTCGTAATGAGTCCGGGTATCGAATTGGGGCCTCCATGTCACATAGCTAGCGATAAACCACTGCGTCACAAAATATTAAAATACTAATAACGCAATGCTTTTAGCGATGACAAATATAGCCTTACCTGCACCAAAAACATATAATATAGGTAAAATTATATCGGAACTATTCTATAAATAATTTTCAAATAGTAGCCGCTACATTAAGCCTTTTGCGGTTTAAATTAATGTTGTCTTAAGACAGTTATACGTAAAGAGATTTGCAAGGAAAAAGACACTGGAGCGAAATTTTGTTTTTTGTTTTAACGTTACAACAAAACGTATTCTTTTGAAATTGACGATAAAAACATATTTAATCTGTTTAAAGTGGTACCGCTTTCTAGACGCTAATTTTAATCCACAAGCGGCCTAATGCCTTCCCGGTAGGTACACTACAATAAATGTTATTGATAATTAATTTTTTATCTGTGAAGCGGATTAGAAGTGATACTAGACTGATGGGATTATAGCGGCCCGTAATTGTATTGGCGATGAATAAAAGATTTAGGAATCACTTATCAACCGACGAAAAGAAAGTGGTTCTCAAACAGATGCATATCTTATTTTTGGTATTATTCTTAATGTATGGCCTTTTTGCTGAGTGGTAGTAATTCGGTTGTTCTTTTATTTTTTTTTAATAATTTCGTTTTGTTGCACATAAGTGTAACAAATATTGAAAAAAAAGATTAAATACCATAAGTCTGAAAATAGAAAACGTAAATTTTTGACCTATTAATTTACTTTGAAACTCTGTGCGATTTTAATAATTCAGTTTTTACTAGAAAGAGAAACAATATATCACATCCACTCTTAATAATGAAAATAAAATCCTAAGAATGAGAAAGCATAAAATATTTGCTCTTATTCATAATTTCTACAAAAACATTGTTGATTTTTTTTGATTTCTTTTTATCATCAGTTCTATGATTTTATAAATTTCACTTGTTTTACATGACACAATTTTCAGTTCGAATTTGTTAAGTTAATGACGAAAGTAATTATCTTAAAATACTTTTGAAATCATCGTGAACTTGAAGTACCTAGATAATATCATTATATAATGTTGTACTGCATCTTTTTGTTGTAATCTTGTTAAGTGTGGGTACTAAAATAATTTATTCAATTATTTACAAATGTGTTTTTTATAATTTGTTTTTCAATACCTCCATCAGGTAAATGCTTGCGTTCTGCAACTTTCAACATATGCAAAAGTACAAAACTCCTTTGTTCGATCAATTGCCAAAAAATTGCCACTTTTTGAGTTTTTTACGATTAGAAAGCATTTTAGGGCTGGCCCTCTATAATTCCGAGAAAGGTTGCAAAAATGAATCCTTTTTTATTATACTACAAATAATGAAACCAGTTTATGATATACATAGAAAACTTTATTAACGCAAAGACGACAGTGCAAAAAGATACATTAAACCTTAACCTATTTTATATAAAGATTATTAAATATCTATCGATATTGTTAACAGTGCCATAGATTGGTTAGCTTTTCAAGATTTTTTTTTTATAATGAAGAATATAACAGTACGCGGTCTCCAAAAACAATTTAAAATATATCTTAATGTTATGCAAACATCCAAAATACAATAATAAATAAAAAAAACATTTTTGAGCATGGCAATAGGATATTTTTTTAAAAAAGACGCCTTTGGCGGCAAATGGTTTGTGCCTTCTTTTATGATGGTAAAAAAGGGACAATTGGTAATGTCGTCCGTGTACAAGATCAAACTTTAATGGTCAACATATTCTAGGTCAAAATTTTATTGGATTCTATGAATTTCCTTAAGGTCAAATGTAGTATGAAAATGTATTTATAAAAATGCTTAAACAATTTTTTATCAAAAAATATTAGACATTAACATTGAAGATTTTAAGCGGCAAATATTTAATACGTATTCAACAGAAAACTAATTTTCTCAATTGTAAATGCAACCTCACTTTTAAACTAATATTGGAATTACCTATTTATCGCTATCAGTTTAAAGTCTATAATTGCACGTAGAACTAATGGAATCTAATTCGGAAATTCTATTCAAACGTACAATGCTCTATAAAGTTTATTCATAAATTTCGACTCTGCTAAATAAAACATTCTTTGACGTCAGTGTTGCATGATTATTTATCGAAATTACAATTTCGGTGGTCCCCTCACTAATTAGCATATTATATAAAACCCGTGTTCTATTACCTTATGGTTAAGCACGTGTAGTAATTATTATTATAATTTTTTTCTAGGTAGTCTCAACAAATGTTTTCTAATAGAAAAATCGAGACAGGGTCGATTTTTTTTATAAAATGTCGATGAGACCGGAACTATGGTCACATATTGGCAATTGGTAACAAAAACAGAGAGAATCTTTAGACATTATTATCATTGACTTAGATTATAGGTATTAAGTGTATACGTCGAGCTGTCGAACCCGTAAAATCTGAGGATGTCATGTGTAGCCGTACGCTTTGAGATTGTATTAGTCGTAGTATTTGCGATTAAACAAAGTGGAAATCACCAAATTGAATTTTGTTTTATTAATGAAATATGTAGTGTTAAGTAATTCAGTAAGTTTTTAATGACTGCTTCCTATAGTGGTTTACCGCTCGCATTGTAATTCTGAGTCCACGTGAGTGATGTAGTGCGAATGGTAGTAGTTTTTTTTTTCGAACCCACCTGGCTAAGTACCACCCACAATATAAATCTGATGATAAAAAGTTACAGCTGACTTCAAACTAATAAAGCTTGCATGCTACTACTTCGCTATAGCAATATACGGCAGTGTTCTCCAAGTTTCCTACAATAGTGATCTGACGCTGCATGTTTAGGTTACATTAATGCCATTCTTAATGCCCTGTATTGACGAGGACAGGTTAAATGATCTCATATATTAAATATCTCATTTTTCAAATTAAAGAGAACTACTTTTAGTTCGTAAATTAGCTGACACGGGAAGAGTGCCCGCATATGTGACTTCCGGAATATAGTAACGCCGTTACGGTGGCAGGGTTACATTGAATTCAAAAGAAATCTACCACCATCCAGATCCCACTACATGGGCTCGAAATTTAAGCCGGGATCTTCATGTAGCAAGGTCAACAGTAAACCATTATGTCACGAAAGCAATCAAAACTACTGCGCCACGGAGGTAGTCGCTAAAGAAAAAGGAAAATTTCCATGTAATAAACAATATACTTACCTGTTTCTTTTTCAACTTCATTTAAAATACAAGTTTGAGAAATGTTTACCTCACTATCTGAATTAGTTATACCGATTAGTACAAATATTTCAGTGAATTTACCGAAAAGCACCATCTTGTCTCTCCACGTTTGGGACGCAATGTGTTTATAATTACTGAACGTTGGTGGCAGAACTGCATTTAAATACGTTTATCGATACCGAGTCTAATACGCCTTGTACATATCACTTACGATGCGTCTGTAAAAACGCAGTCTTCTTTGTAGTGCGGAGTGCGGACTAAACTACTAATTAAAACTCAGAATCGAATCCGTGAACTCTGTGCTACAAGACAAAGCGATTAACGAATTTGCCTTAGATATTAAAAAGCATTTCGCGCAGTGACAAAGTTTTTTTTAGCATTTGAGGTTGCAATACGTACATTCTGACTAATGTTGTTTAAATATGAGCAAAACATATAACTTAACATCCAGTGAACGTGCACTGGTCTCTTCGTTTTACGTAAAGAAAAAGAAAGTTTTATTTCCAATTTAAATTTGTTATTATTAAAGATGAAAGCCACTAAAAAATAAATTATAAAAGTTATATTTAACTATGATCTGGTTCGGATGTTGTGTTGATTATATTATTAAAAATATTATGTGTACATAAATAATTTAATAAAAAATATTAATCAATATAATATCCTTCGAAAACAGACAAGACAAAGAGAGAGGGAGAGAGAAAGACCTTTACGTGGACGCTATAATCATTTATATTTAAGACACTGTTAAAGTTCTAAAACAAAATAGAAATTGTTCATTTTAACCAAATAACAGAGTTAACCAAATTATCCGATCGAATGAGATTCCGTACAAGTACCGTTACCTCACCTTTTATGATTTATTGTAAAAAACTTTATATAATTTAAGTTTATGTTTTTATAAAACGCAAAAACTCACGTACTGCGTGCTGAAGATCCAACATAGTCTGAGAGTGATTGGGATTAGATCCTGAGCCTTGCTATGTAAAATATGATTTTGTTACAGTTATGTAATTAAAAGTATTTATTTTTGTCGAACCAGAAGAATATTGAACAGATGGTACGTATTGCCTGAAAATTGTTTTAGGCATCGTATAAATTATACGTAACTTCATTAAACTTATTCGTCGTCGTGTCTTATAAATATGTGTCGTATATACATATATCGTAACAAAGTCGTGTAATGTGACACCCATATGCGTTCAACGTCTTGAAACAATTGCGTCGCGCTATTAAACGCTCTTTTGAATTGTTGAATTTGTGTAATTACGGCTGATGATCCCGGTAAATATTTATGATACTTTTTATAACAGGAATATCTTTCATTCAATATTTACTTCTTATAATTTAGGTATCATACATTACTATACATTATTGAAAATAAATAGCAATTACCTCTAATTACCTATCTGAAGAAAATGAAATAGGATACGATATATTGACGCAAAACTACTGCTTCAAAATCGAAATAGAGTGTGGTAAGTAATAATTAATTGATAAATTTAAGCAAATATTATTTCTTTTATTCAAAACGTTCAAAATTCAGTAACCTAATGACGTATTTATTAGATAAATCATCGGTTTCTCACAGTAGCTGGCGAACTGTTATTTATAAACTCGAAACAAAATAATGACGGATTATTTTACTCCGGTTATTGTCTCATTTAAGCCGTGCTACTGGGTACTAAGCAATAAAACTGTCGGTAATCAAGAGAACCACAAAGTAAAATACTGCGGACTTGGAAAAATATTTAACAGAGGGAATATCTTGAATACAAATAGGCATAGTTTCAAAGTACTTTAACAAGTTAATAAACGTGAAACTCCATAGAATATTTGTCGGAAAATCGAATAAAAATATTACTATTGGATAAGTAACAAAATATATATTCACTTTTAACACTAGATTTATAGGATTCGACATTTTGAAAGAACAACGTTTGTTAAGAAGTTATGTATACATATAAGGTTTTTATTTTTTAATTTTATTATACTGCTTCTAGCAACATTCCTTTATACATTTTTATATACAGTTATGAACCAAATTACTCATGACTTGGAACGAAAAAGTCATGAAAATATGTCCCTAAATCTAGTGTTAATTATATTTTTTTTTCTAAATCAACTCCAAATGATATTAAACAACAATGAGGCTCTTGTACGTTAGACATCCGGAACAGACTAACTCTGCTATGCCGGCAGGTTGTCGTTGACCGTGCTAGGTCGTCAGGCGGATTCGTAAAAATCCAACCACTATCTAGACTCCACTACTTATGTCTCCGGAAACAAATATGGGACGAGTGCATGATAAGGCAAGCCATAAAACAATACTTCTCGGTCTTCGAAGCTATTCACTTCGAGGTGTATTTTTCATCAATCATCCAAAATTATATAGCTCTACAAAAGGTTATTCGTGGTCACTCATGAAAAAGGAAACAAAAAATATATGTGTCGATTTAGGAAGCCTCTCGTTAGTTATGAACTAAACATAGATATGAAGAAGCGTTTGGTCACGTACACTCGCGTTTAGTGACGTATCCTGCGCAGGTGGCGGCCGGAAAATGTCGATGCCCGAAATCGATTAGTGAAGTCGACTCATATATAGTCGATTGAATTTAAATGTATGAAAATCGTAACACATGGATCGATTAATTGTGGGTTTTTTAAGTGCCATGTTAGTACATAAATTTGCCGACATGCGAATTGAATGCAGAGAGGTCAGTTTATGATTACGTGAGATGCCGTCCACCTTATGTAGCTTATCGAATTTTGGTCCGCGAGTTATTGTAACTTCTTCTACTAAACAACGACTATATTTTGCCGCTATTTTTATCCCAAATAGTCGATCTGTGGAGAATAGAAATTAACACAGATTATTCATAACTCTATTAATGCGACATATATTATATGACAGATTTAGCACTGTTTCATCAATCAATTAATGAAATCAATGATTGCTATAGTAAAAAAATAGAAGATTATTAATATTTTTTTTTTTTATATCTACTGAAACTTTTCGATTGTATATTTTGCACCAGTTAACAAATTATAGAAAACAGTATGCAAATGAATAAAATAACATTAATAAGTACAATTATCCGTTTGGAGCAGACAATACATGTGAAACTCTTGGTGATATTTCCTTATCGGAAGTCGAAACATGTACATGGGGTTTGCTGCTAACTACAGTAAAAGAGTATGATAAAGATTGATAATGTCCATCGCTGGACACCTTTCAGATCTCGTGACGTCTACTCATATCACGAAGCAGCGGTGTAGAAACTTTATTTTATCACTCTTGGTAGGGTACATAACCACTTTACCAAAGTTGACTATTTTTAGAATACAATTTTATATTTGTTTAAAACTTTGGCTATTTTTGCTATTTCTCAATTTTTTGTATTTCGAAATTCTAACCAGCACTGCAAAATGAGGATTTATTTCCACCACATTAAATAGTAACTAAGGTTTCGTACACAACAACAAAGGGTTAACTAGCTGCCACAGTAAGTGATAACAAAGGGGTATGACTAACGGTACAAGCCGTCGAAGTTTTAGAATGATAAACGGCATATTCCAAATTCAAATTTTTAAATTCACAGTTCCAGTGGAATAAGGTCTCATATCGGTTGCATTTTAAAAACTACTACGTCACTGGCAGTCTGGAGACGCCATAAAACAAAAAGAATGAAAAAAAGTTTTACAAATGGTACCGTTCAATTATGATTTTGTTTAATTTACGACATTGCGGGCGTGCGGTGCGGTGTCCTGTCCCGTTTTGCTGAAATAATATAAAGCTTTGACAAGTTTTGTATTTTTTTTTAAAACGTTATCCTTTGAACACTTTTATTGCGTGAAATTTAACAGTGGCCGTTTCCAAAAATTCTTTTCTCTAAATTCATTTGAAGTAGCTGGCAATACGAAACCAAAACAGTTTGACTGCACTTTAAATAGAAATATGAATTTTAATCTCCATATTTTGTCTCGGTTTTAAAGCAATTCACGTGAGCCACTAGAACATTTAAAAAAAAAGTACTTTCCTGCCAGTTTTTATAGCGTTAAAATTTACTATTACATAAATATTACATTTCGTTTAATAGTACAGGTTTATTTGACATTGTTTTTATTAATAAGTATATTATGTAACTTTCTGTAACTTGTACTATAGTATTAATTGAAATTAAATGGCTTTTATATTAAACATACTTTTCTTATATCAAAATCAAAATTTTGTTTCTAAAAGTTTTTCTAGACAATTGTTACTATTCAACCTCCGGCTAAAGTAAACCCTCTCGGTCGTAGGTGACTATAAGGATATTCGGTTTCGCGATTTTGAAATTGGAAGCCACAAACTTTCACTAAGCGAGCTGTGTTTGGATGGGTTATGCTTCTCCATATAATGCGGCGATATTTAGCGCAGAGAGTCAATCATGCGTTCAATAAGAGATGACAGAAACCCGCAAAATGCACTGAATTTCGACGGTAAAATCAATAAAATTAAAAAAGGGCAAGTATCATCGCAACACCATAAAAAATAATATACATCTTGTTACAATTATTAATTATCTTTAGTCCCGTTCCCACAGTGTTCTTAGAAATAAACACTCACAACGCACACAGAACTTCCGTGAATATAAAAAAAAATATTTAAAGATTCAAATGATAACCTTATACGTATATTCATCGGTAACGCAACCAACTTTCGGATATTACAATTGGAAAATAGTTATCGACTGAATATAAAAAACGGTTCAAAGAACGGTCATCTGGGTTTAATAGAGGTAAATCATAATATCACCGACTAAGCAATTTTATGTTTACGTAATACTTGCGATAAAAATCCTCACCCCAGGACTGTGGGCCTCTAAAAATCAATAGAAGAAATATAAACATTAAATAATATTACACGTTAGTTAAGCATTAACAAACGTGTAATAAAGAGAATAAAATAGAATAATTAATTAAAATACATTAAAAGTTAGAGCAACGTAACTCATACGTTTAGGTCCTTTAACATTATATTTTGAGCGTGTCTAGTATGATTGCTTTATAAAGTTATTCCTTTCGCTGCATTTGCTGCCAACTTTCGGTGTTTGATTTGATGAAATGTTTTAATAAGGTCCTCATTATCTCCAAGCGGAACGTGAACGCCACTCCTCTTGTGCTTTGCTGCAATAACTCATCCCAGGGCTTGAGTGAAGCTGTCCCCAGCATTTTCACAGGCTCTACTATACTAGTAATAAGAACCCATTTAGTTACCATTAACGACACCAAAGGCCACATGATAGGATAAAAGCATATATCAGAAGATTTGGTGCTTAGTCTTCGTGCAGGGTCTGTCGTCTTCAGAGAGACCTATTGATAATCACGAGGTGATCATTTTTGGCTTGTCTTTGTTGCTTATTTGAATAAAGAGAATTAATGTAAAAAATTGTTGACATTAAATTATCGTCAATCTGTAATAAAAATATTAGAAGATCTGTCAGTAATGAATATTTTTTGAAATTACAAAAAATTTTGTTATACTATGCCCTCGGTCTCGGTCGAAAAGAAATTGTATCATGAAAGCTTTTTAAATTTTAAAACAAACATGAGTAAAGTTTACGCATTATTTGCAAATCAAGCAAGATGCTTCTTTCAGAAAAGGTAAAATAAAATTTGAATTTAATGAAATTTTCTTACATTTCGTATTGCGTAATAGGAATCCAAAATAGATCTTTGCAATTCATTACGAACGAACGTCGATTATAGTCGATGAATTTTTAATATTTTTTTTCTTTCTCCGACTCTTGATTGAAATTGTTTGGAGATCAATGACCATAAATGGTTTAATCTTAATTAAATAAAACTAGGTGATTAGTTGTAAATTTAATAACATCTGGGTCCCATGGGAATTATGATAACATTATATTCATTATTACTTGTTAAGCGAAGAAAAGAAGTGGGATCTAACTACGCGTATCTGTACATTTTTGATCGGTTACGACTAACGCTTGACCTCGAATTCGCCTGATGTTAAGTGACAAAGAGTTCGCCCACATAACTGAAATACCTCTGACTGTCACATGTATGACTACCGGAACATAGCAATGCTATTGCGCCACGGTGGCAGTCAAGATCAGTATATTTAGTTTCTTTTTTATGTTTGACCGCACACATTAAGATAAGGGTGGGAAAATAGCAAACTTAGATTTTACACATGTTAATAATGGTTGAAACCGATTCTGATGATTGTTTTTTTTATAACAAAGAACATATTGTAAACTTTGCAATCTTAATAAAGTAAAATAATTCATCCCTAACTGTGGGAATATCTACATATAATTTATTTTTAATAAAGCTCTATTACTACTGCTAATCACTACTATGTAAATCTTACTATGTTCTGATCGATTAACAACATATGCCTGAAAGCGACGGGTGCAGTGTGCCTCTGTGTAAACAATCTAACTGGCGTTCTGCAGGTATATCAGTTACCATCAGGTGAAATACCTTAACCATATTTTGATTAGAAAAGTTATGATCTCAACGTCAGCTTGCAGCATTGACAGCGTTGTTTTCCGGCAGTTACATATGTGAGAGCCAGGGTATTGTGGGGGAGCACAGTTCACCATCTATCACTTAACATCACTGAAATTGAGATCGAGTCTTAGGCTACGGCTTATATAATAAAATATCACTTCCAGTCGTAAGCGAACCTTTTCGGTTCCGGTAAAGTAGATAATCACTGGGGAAATCGCGTCGCCTTCAAAAGTATAATCAACCTCTTTATCGAACTCATTTGTCATCTCGGACACCCTCCCTCCTTCCCGCTCCTGCCCCCCGCTGTCCCGCTCGCACAAGCATACACACCGCTTTGTGGGAGCGGAAGACAATTAAAAAATTCCGTCACGTAGTGTATAAGAGCTAGCCAAAACTTTGTGGATGCGCTAGTAAGGTCGACGACCCTAACTGCAAAGAACTGGCCAATTTGATACAACCGCGGTCACCTTATCAGGCTGTTATTAGTCTGAAACCGATGTTATTTAAATCAGAGTATACGGTTCGCGTTTTTTTTTTAAATTCAATACATATACTGCCGGTCGGTTCTTTAAATTTAAAACAGAATATAAATTTATAAAGGAGTGTAGAAAGCATTGGAAACAAAAAATTAAAAAGTTACACATATTGATTTTTCAAAAATGCAAATTAACTGAATAGCATTTTTATACTTTAATTTCGATTTATATTTTACTTTTAAAATTGCTACAAACGACGAGGGTAATAGTTTAAAATTTAACTCTAATATTTTTAATTTTCTGCTTACATTTAAAAAGAGAGAATTTTTAATTTTCTGCTTACATTTATAAATACTTTCAACATTCATGTCAATTAGATATTTAGTTTGAACACTCATTCATTGCCGAAATTTATAGTACGATAATATATTTCGGAACCAATGTTTTATTATGAAATTAATTTTCACATATGCCAATAATCGTGAAACTAAAATATTATGAATGACTATTCAATTAACTTCGTTAGCAACAAACGTCTAATTGCGGTCCTTGAACCCATATTTCGCGGGCACAACCCTACGGCATCGGGCTATCGACACTTATATTTCTCGATAACATATCACGCCCGTGAACCTAATATAGTTCATAGAAGTTGTCAGTGTCCGAAGTTCCTTCCGCGGCCTCTGCCCAAATAGAAATAGGTGAAAAGTCGACGACCGAATCAAGTGGCGAATTTCTGTCGAACAAAATTAAACCTATTTTAGAATGAAATAAGAAATAGTTTGCTTCAACATCTCGTATATTTCGTACACCGGATAATAATTATTTAATAACGCCAATAAAATCATTTGCTATTCAATTTATGACATGTCCGTGGTAATAATGAACTGTATATTATTGTTCGAATTTAAAAAAGTCTGTTGGTCTATCGTTGAGAAAGAATTAGTATTCAAAAGCATTCAATCATTATTATTTATTACCGGTTTATGATTTCAGAACGTGTACATGCGCTTTCTTAATTTATAATTTGAACTCGTGTTTGACGCTTAATTTGCGCGTGAAAACGGAGTTCATTGGGTATTTTTTTTGACGCATCCAAAGCTATTATTTAATGAAAATTATATAAAAACTGAACAAAGAGTTTTACTACAGACCGCTATCTGATAATCTATAAAGAATTTAGAGTGATCCAGGGATGGGAAGTCGGCTATGCGTTAATGTAATCCTTACGGCGAAAATAACAATATAATAAAATGTCAAATATGTGTCGAACTCACACAGCGAAGGGTTCCGTAAAATAAACGTCTATAAAATTACGTATCTTGTAAGTATTATTTTATTTTTACTATTTGTTATATGGGAACTTCATATTTCTACCTATAACGACTCATGGGATAGACCCCACTAATGGATGGACAGAAAGACACACGGTCGGCGGATTTTTAGTAATAGGGTTCCTATTTCGAGCATACCAGATAAACTTGACACACTGTTGTTTTCTTTATTAATTACTATACGATCGTAGTTGGAGCTGTTCACGATGGTGTCAGATGTGTGAATTTCGTTATAGATGAAAAAACACACTTTCTGCAAACTGTTCGTAACAGATTTGTTGATAAAATTGTAAAAAACGCATAGTATATAACAGTTGGAGTATGTTTGTTCATAGATAGTAGATTCATTTTATATTGCTTTGCATTTTGTGTTTAAACGTAACTATATTCCAGTTTAAAGGCTGCTCCACCTAGTAAAATTACTGCGTTATTGAAATTTACATCTTAAGTCTTAAGAGAAGTCGTCCCCCCTCTTAAAGCGTCAACCTCGTCAGGTTGAGTGGTAAAAGAGGTGCTGTGTATTCATACTAACTTTTTGGTTACAGACTGGCTTTGCGTTTTTCGTCCGTGAACCTTTTCGTCACATAACATGTTTAAAAAAATATTCAACTATATTTGTACCTTGTAATATAATATCAATAAAATTTGTTTTCGAAACAACAAGGATATCATTAGCAGCGGTACTTTTATACAAGCCCAAAAACCCGGCAAATACCATTTAAGTAATATAGAGCGCTAAAATTAATGAAACATAATTGCTACAAATTAACCATGAAGATAAAAAATGGAAAAAATCCTTATATTTTTATTTAGATAAGTGCTCGGACTTGCCCTGCAGGCGCGCTCCTGACTGTCTCATCTATAGATTTTTTTTCAGAACCATGTTAGTTTGTTAATATAAGTTACATACGGTCACTTATAACAGAACTTAAGTTAGCTGCCATTGTTCTGTAACATTATTCATATAAATACGTTTTATTTAAACAACCAAGCGTTAAAATTATGTCCTCATTACAAAGCGATAAGATCGCCTCATGTCACGTTCGATACGTATATATGGTAGAGCTTTTGACGGCCCTTGCTCTCTCTTTGCACTCGGACTGGAATATGAGATGGTAGATATATTTATTGTATTTAGTTATATAGCAACGTTTTTTTTATGACTTGTATAATTATTTTAATTTCTTAATCGATCTGTTTCTGCAAATTCTTCGACTTTAAAATGTACCGATGCCGGAGGAGACAAAATTAAATCGAAAATATACGTAGACAGTGTCCTCTTTCGTTGAAATGCTTAAAGTGAGTTGGCTACAGATCAAGATCAGTTCAAATGTACCACAGAGAAATGAAAACCCTTTTCATACCCGTAATACTCTAATGTAATATGGTTTCGATATTAAAAATATTTTTTAATTCGAAATTTTTTAAAATCGACACGACCAATCGGAAATTCAGAGCACACGTCGGACGTTTAATATCATTATTTACGTTATAAACGTTTGCTTAACAAATTGAATTCATAAACATTACACTGAATTAATGGAATCAAATTTCTGTAAAGTTGGCGGTATCGAGAGATCGCGGAGTCGCCACTTGCCGACGTTATTTGTACGTCAGGAGGTCGTTAACACCGCGGATTTTTTTTAACATCTTACAAGTTTCCGTTCGTCAAATTGATATATTGCTAATATAGTTGAACTGTTCCCGAGTTTTATAACAGCACTTTGTACAGATTTTACGAACGCTCTTTTCCGTTTCGTTCTGTTCGCCGCTGCGTGGTTTATTTAATTAAACCGGCCCGCCACTACCAGTAATTTGTTCATTTAGTAATACACAAAATCGAACTCAAAATTTTTAATTAAAAACTTTGACTGCCCCGGTGGTGCAATGGATTATCCGCTTGCTTTGTACCGCGGAGGTCCCGGGTTCTATTTCCGTGCCATTAGAGTAGTAGAGTTTGGATACTGGTAGAGTTTTTCCAACCCGCCAGGCTAGCTACCACCCTCAATGTCAATCTGCCGCCATAATAGCATTAATATGTTCCGGCTTTTAATATTGCTATTTCTTATTCATATTTAACAAATGCATTAATTATTAACATTAATATTATGTTTGTTTATTTGGATAAAATGGATGGTTGTAGCGGAATAGAAATGTTTTCATTCATTAGCCTCTGGGTAAAGGATGTACATAATTACATAATTTAACATAAAACTATGTAGCTGGATAAAAATAGAACTACACATCTGATATGACGCAAGGTCTTGGCACTGTTTAAAAAATGGAGTCATCTGCAAATAAATATGTCTTCTTAGTTATAATTTTGTCGGAACATGAATAATAAGAACCGTATCTGCTTTTCTTAACTAATGTATAAGTATTTACTGTAACTCTAAAATTACATTTAATTACACAATGTATAATTATAATACATTACTTTTTTCTAATATATGATACGTTTTATGGCAATCACCCTTGTTTGATGATGACGAAAACTCATTGACAGCTGTAACAGTTTTGTTGTGATAAATATTACTTATATAGATAAATTTTGTACTACTTACGTTCGTACGTAATTCCGGAGTTAAAATTAGTTGACACCAACAAGCGGCAGCATGTCCTATTTAATTTTTTAAGCCATACATTTATATATAAGAGTCTAAAACATGAGTGTAGAAAGATGTACGAGTAGAGTGAGACCAAAGACAAGATGGATGGACCGCTTAGTGAGAGATATGTGTGTGGAAGATGTGGATGTAGAGATGACGGCTGATAGATGGATGGAGGAAGGAGACATGAAGTGCCGACCTCAAATGAATGGGATAACATAAAGTTAATGGTGATGATATTTATATGTACTATATATTTCCTTTTCAAACGAGTGTCTATTTTGCCACAAAGGAATAAAAACATCAAAATAAATCTCATCATTATTTTCATTACAATAAGCTTGTGTCAAATCTGTGGCCTTTGTATATATTATTAAGATATATCTGTCATTCATCGAAAAAGAGTCAATGAAATTGCGTAAGTTGAAAGAAATCAATGCGTGAGTCAGTCCAGCGCGTTGCGATGGATGTTTCATTCATTATATAATCAATGACCTTAGGGTTGTCCATACTTTTTATTTCGTAGCCCAAAAATGCTTTTTAATCTAACACTCATATACACTAAAATCCCGAAACAAATATGACACATAATGAAGGTTACAAGAACAGAAGTAGAATATAATAACTTCATAATGTGGTAGAATATTCTAGACGCGTACATTTTTCCACCTTGACCGATATCGTCACTTAAAAATCGTATATAATTAGGGTCGTCGTAGTCGAAATCGGTAAAAAAAACAAAATCACGTTTTTTTACTCCGGTTACAAGTAACAGCCAATTTTAAATACTTTATTAACTCAACCCTAGAAAAGCAAATGTAATCAATTCGACATTTAGTTAAATATTTTTCTATAATAAAAAAAATCTGAATTATGTATAACCCGAAATCAATATTTTCTATTATTTCATCCTAAAAGTTTAAAGTTATCATTTTGCAGAACTATTACCAAATACATTTTTTCCTACCAAAAAAATCAAATGTTCCCATCAGACTCTTATTTCTATTCTACATGTTCATATAATCATAATAATTATTTAATACAAATGTTTAAAATACATTAAGAACTAACTAGATACAACCGTTAAGTTTGCCAAAATACAAACATTTGACGATACCGCTCTTCGTTATTTTATAAGGCAATTAGCGGATTTATTGATCTAATATATCAATCATTTCACATCTATTTTAACATTTGGCCATTGACACTAAATAAAATTTATTCGACTGAAACGAGAGGAATAAAAAAATCAATTGATGCAGACAACAAAATTCTTCATTAGCAGTTGAGATATCAGATACTTTCAATGACACAGAACCTAATAAAATAACATTGACACCTGTTTGTAATGTGAACAGATTTTATATGATGTAAACGATTATTTATATGTAAGGTAATCGTGCATATGAAAGAATAAAGGGTCAGCACGCTACGCCATTTTCGAATTCATCGACACTTAACATCACGTGAATGTGAGGTGAAGTTTTGACGCATTTTAGATGTAAAAGTTTTCGAACTAGTAAATAATGTATTCAGTTCTTGTCACCTAAACAGACTCTGGCTAGAGAGGTCTCCATTCATTAGCTAGTGAATCATAGTGGAAGTTGTAGTTTGTAGTCATTGGGTAACGATTGCCTAATGAGAAAGATGAGTTTGACTAACATTTAAATAATGCAGACATGTGATAGTTAGATATTTTAATTCTAAGAAAATTTCAACGATTAAAGGAGATGACTAAAAACTTTTAAACGTTTGACAATAATGCCAAGCATGCGTATGAACGAAACTTGTTGTATATTAATTATTAATTGATCACTAGTTATTTTGAAATAAAACTAAGGAATTGTTTTGTTAAACAAATAGTTTTAATCCAAAATAACTATAGAAATATGCTACGGTACTAAAGAAAGAATTAAAAAAAAATAATTAGAAAAGATAACAAAATTAGTTTCAAATTGAAATACATGTTAAATATAACATGAAATAAAAAGGGAACCAAAGAAAGGTACAAAATCTGGTAACAAAGATATTACGCTAGAAAACGACCATTAATCATCCATTGCCTGTTTACGAGATGGTAGAATTAATTATCCCAATAAAGCCACAAACTATAGTAATAGTACTTTACATAGCAATTCTTGCACTCTCTCAAGACGTTTTCCGACAAGAGAAGTTTGTCATATATAAAATATCATTATAAGTATAGATCAAGTAAAAGTTACGTAAAACAACGGATGCATTAAATCGTTAAACGAGCCGGACCTCTATGGGGTACCTTCTAACTGTCCGCTGATACGAAGTACAGCTTTCCACTTTCGATCGATGCCTAATTCCCTTTACTTTCTACGAGCACCGAACTTCAAAGGCACTTATCCGTGAATTTATTCGTTAGACAAATTTTCACACTATATATTTGATTATATCAGCGGTTTTCTATAAAAATGACACATTTCGAAAAAGGCAGTTTAACAGTAGGAACTTTTTAGAATTTAATTTTTTCTTTCATACTTTAATATCAACAAATACATAAATCACACAACCTCTGAAACATCTTACATTTGTTTATTATATCATTAAATACTACTCGATAATGCTATAAAATTAAATTGCTGTATTATTTGGGAAATGTGATTTGATTAACAACACAAAATCAAAAGTTGTTATTCTTATTGAAAACCGGTAATTGGTGATTTTGTGTTTCGTAAAAATAATTACATTATTATTAATTTTCTATGAGCTGGCACTATAACTGTATTGTCGAAAAGTAGTAAGTAATTTTCACGTTTTCACGATGATCAATGACAAATGTTTTAAGTAAAACTTATCAGTCATTAAATCTAATTCATACATTCAAGTAACTCAAGATCTGGCGATTTAAATAATGAAAAATATTTACATGCATAATCAACCATTGCGTTTTCGAGTCGTTGAACTCACCCCGGCAAAGGCGGATCGCGAAATGTTTTGGCATTCTATTTACCAATAGATACGTACGGATACACATAACCGGGTAAAATAAAAGATCGTTTATCGTATTAAGTGATTTCCTATGCGCGAACGAAGCTCGTAATTGACAATTTCGAAGCAAGACGACGATTTCTACACGAAGTTTTCTTTTAAACACCGTACGAATTTAAAGCGATCCGAACGCCGAATACCGAATGTCGTCGTTAGAAATTCGGGCCAATAATGATAGCAATGTAATCGCACTGCGATGAGTCAACGCCCGGTGAAATGATTCGTGCGGTTCGTTCACCTTTCACCCAATTTGCCTAAAAGCACGACCGCGAACTGTTGCCGTAGCGCAAGCGCCGACACTTCGGACGTGTCGTTTTCGCACGCACACGCTCTTTTGGCGTTTTTGACGCGCACTTTAATGTTTATCTACTTTCGAATGCAAATATCTAGTAATTTCCGTTTTTTAACTTTCCGATAAAATTAAAGATTGAACATTTGAGTAGCTAATTAACAAATATTGCACCACGAAATTCTTATACAGATCCAAAAGTACATAAGCAAAACACGCGTTTTACAAATATGTCTCACATATAATCATTTAATTAACGTATATCGTAATAAATACATGTAAATACTAAAAATATAATTTTAATCAAACTTTAGGTAACCTGGAATACCATACACATATTAATAATTTAACAAACTGCATCTCTTTTCAATCTGAAATATAGCGAAGCTTGGACTCCTACATAAACGGTCCAAAATAAAAAAACTCTTTATTAATGTATACTATTCTAGGAAAAGACTAAGTAAGTACACGTTACGTATAAAATCGGAAGCATTTAAACGATGAAAGATAAGGATGTCAGTAATATATCGACTGCCCTATAAAACAAGGGAAAAATTGGAATTCAATTTCAATGACTGCCTTAATTATTCCAAAAGAATATCACCAGTTGTAACATTTTTTATGATGGGGTTATAAAATCTCTCAATTCTTCTCAGATCGAAAGAATTTGGATCTGTCACCCGCTACGTTACAGATGTGTCACAAGTGGAACGGTGAAAGGAAAGAACGAAAACCTGAAGAGCTGCATTTTTATGGAAAGATTCCAAAATTCCAGCGTTATATTTGTTTTTAAAATATAGGTATCATTTACGGTGGGTTTGATAAAATGCAATATATCTAAAATACTCTAAATTGTACGGGAAAAAAGCAATTCGAAAATATAAATTGCTACATTTAAATACTGGTACAAAGCAGTAACTTGGGTTTACTTTGTTATGTACTTATTTCAATGTTCCTTTTTTTTTCGATACTTTTAAATCAATAAATTAATACAGGCTTGCAGTCGCTAATTTCGCATCTGAACCCAACAAACCGTTAATCGGATAATATCAGCTACCTAATTCTTCCCAGGGATGTCATGCTATGGCTGTGGACATTATTGAAGTTTGTCTTATATTTGATAAATCGATTCTCCGATATATTTTTTTAGTTTTATTTATAGATATAGAGCTAGAAAGGCAAAAATGTGGAAAATAATCAGTTAGTTTGGCAATATATTATTATAATATCTTCAAAATCGTCAACGCAATGACTCTCTTAATGTACCAGCTGTCTATGGGCGACATTCCATCTGGTAAACTTATTTTTATGGCACGTTTGCCTGATCTGCCTGACAATTGCTTGATAATTAATGTCGTCCTATAAAGATTAAAGGAGATGATACTTCCGTACTACAAGATTCCATAGTGCGGTCACCCTATCGATGCTTATTATCGGTGCTTAATGGTTGATATTGACCAGTAGATAATTATGTATTTATGCTTATATATATGCATACTTTGGTGACCGTACTATGTGCCTGTTCTACTGACTAATCTTTAACCGGCACGTGATTATCACGTGATTATACGTAAAGTTCATAGCACCTTCGATATAGCTTTTTCCATTCTTAACGAGTCATCCAAATTTTTTCTAAGGAAGTCAATTGCGGTCTTCATCCTTGCACAGAGATTAATATTATTAAAGTATCATTTAAAGATTATTTAATTACTTTTACATTAAATTCAAAAACATTTAAGGAACTTTAGATTTCATTTACTGCATCTAATTTATATACTTCTTTGTGGTTGATATTACCTGATCACTACAGCCCACAGAATTCGTCATCGATCGATAAAGTGCTATCCAAAAAGTATCTAATCTATCCCTTTTTCTTATAATATTAACCATTTCCATTTGAAATAAAATGTAAAGATTCCAATGTATCATACTTAAATTATTTTTTATTATTATGGAGATAAAAAATGAAAGAGATTTTTTAACATTCTCAGTCTCATTCACAGTAGCAGCTCTTAAAATTCAGCTTTAAAACTCGAAAGCAACAGATACTCTGTTGCTTTCTAGTTTTAAATAAAATGGGATTTTACTCAAAACTAGATTTTCTCGATCGCCATGTAGCAGAATTTTATGTACTCTAAATTTTTATTTATGGCATTCAATCATCGTTTCCGATTCATTGGGACCTTTCCGTAACCGCGGCCGCCGGGACAGAACGCGTCAGAAACGTCCCCAAGTTCGTCAATATCTTATCGCGTCGATCACATCTCGTCCGGCATTTTAATGCTGTATAAAATCTAACTGTCCGTCCGAAATGAATGCCGCTATCATGTGAAGGTAGGTCGGTAAACGGTATCGTCATTGAACTCGTGTAACTGGCACGACGACCGCGGATTTTTTGGCGTTTAGACTTGTGGAAAAAATATGTGTTCAGTGCGTCAGTGGCTGGAGAAAGGTCGGTAGTGAGAGGCGGTTTTTTGAGAGACCAAGGGGCGTGGTAGTAGAAAGCGTGTTGGACTTGGAAACTACTTATGTTTGTTTAATAATTTAGCGAATTTCATTAAACAAGAAACATTATTAAGCAGTTCTGTCGCCAAGGACTACGGCGCTCTTTTCACCAAACGTTTATACGTGGCGCCGTTCTTCAGGTGTTGTTTCATCAGCTACATTTACCTAATAGTCATGTTTCTTGGAATACATATAGAACTACTCGTACTACGTATGCATTCCTTGAAATATAATGATAAGACTATAGTATCTTTAGAAGAATTAATTCATATAGTGGCTGTTCTTTTTTCCTAGGACGTCTGCAATAGAATATATAAAAAGAAAATATAAGAATTGTTCTATTTTTATTTATAGGACTTATAAAGAATCTTTTTATACGCACACATTTGTCAATCGAAGAAATGAAAACAAGGATTACTCACGTCGCTCATAGCTCAAGAATATCATGTATATAACTTTAATATTTTTTAGGGATTTAAAACGTTACGTTAAACAAGTAAGGAATACGCTCACCTAAGACAATGTGGCATTTTTGAAAATTACTAAATACAGAGCAGTATTTCGCAACTGTCACATTGAGGTACAGAATGTAGAAGTCGTGGTCCTAATCCAGTAACCTTTACTACAGTTTGCGAAAAGCTATTCGTTTCGAGCCAGGAACATTTATTTGTGGATCGAATCGAAGATCGTAACGCAATGAAAAGGAAGCAATCTAGTGGCATATAATGAGTCAAGTTTTTATTTAATGAATACACCTAACACAGTTTATAACCATAGATTCTTTGGGAGCTTTGACGTAATCCGATCCAAAATAACTTCATTATATTCTGCATCGACATAATTCCGTTATTTGGATTATTCATTGTCAACATCGGCTGAAAGACAACCACACTACACACTCAAAATTTCTTTATTAAATTGAATTATTATGTAGTTACACTTTTTTACAAATTTAATTACATCAGTTCACAACCCGCCCAATTACGAGACGAATCGACAAGAAACTCGTTGGGGTTCGTCTTTTTAGGGTTCCGTAACCAAGAAGTGACAATTGGAACCTCATTACTGAGACTGCGTCGTCCGTCTATCTGTCTGCCAGCGGTCTATTTGATAAACTGTGATGGATAGAAAGTTGAAATGTTCAAAAGTTGTTTATATCTGTTGCCACTCTAGCAACAAGAAATAAAAAACAAATAATACTCACAAGAAACGTTATTTTATAAGCGTAAATGGCACGTAACTCTTTGCGGAGCACCGCCTGAATCTAGCGCTTTTCCATAACCTTCACCAAATTTTCAATCCACGCTCTAGTGGGAACTCTCAACACCACGTCTAGTTATCTGAGGCATTAATATAATCCAATCATTAACAGATCTTTCGATACTTTTTAGACTGTAAGAACCCGCGAATAATAAAGGTGATAATCATTTTCATTTTGTTGTACATAATTTTGTTAATTATGTCGAAAATTAATATATTATGTAATAATAATTACACGTACATATTTTCAAACATTTATTTTCTTGAATAAGTTATTAATAAACTAATTTTATTTAATGTGTAGTTCATTGATAATTCATTATGAACGCATTTACATTTTGAAATTATCACCAATTGATAATTAAAGAACATGTTACCGCATCTGGCTTTAGTAATTTGAGGTTGTGTATATTTTTAGAAGAATGTTGGTAATGACGCCCGCGTTATTAAAGTTTATATTAACCTACCAAAAAAGATAGTTGTATTTTTAAAAATTGTCGCTATAGATTTACAGTTCGTATCCGATAAGGATTGGTGGTCTAAAGTAATTGGCTACCTCCGTAGTACAATGCCTTACCGCTTGCATGGAATATACTTACATGGAAGTCCCGAGCACAATTCCGGCGCATCATGTTTAGTGGAGGTAGATGGTGGTAGGGTTTTTTCGGACCGGTTTGTGCTTCCATACTATATGTTGATTTCGGCCATAACCGTAGTTCTGTGTTCCGGTAATCTTAAATAAGAGCCAGAGTATTTTCGGCAAGCCCAAGTATGATTTCAACATCTAGAGCTTCATAGTCACTTAACTTCACGTGAAATTGGAATCTAGGGTTAATCCATTACTTATTAAGAAAAAATGAAAAAGTAATGTATACACAGAATATATTGTCTCGTTTTACTTGTTATGCCATTACTGCTTATTTTTGACCGGAACACAGAATGGTAATACCTGCTCTCAGAGAGATCTGCCTGTAACTAACGGTAATATTAGTAGCTAATAATTTTTAAATACGTTAATATGATATTGGTATGTATTATTCGTTAACGATCTTCAGAAATTTGTTTAATCGCCAAATCGATCAGAATATAATTATTGCATACATTAGTATCTAAAGAATTTCTAATTAAATTTTTCCATTCTCATCTTATCTATCATTACTTGTATTTAATTGTAATATTAATTACTTTATAATAAATATACAATTGTTAAATAAAAAAATATATATACAAATTAATCGATAAATCTTGCCGTATGATACATGATTTTTCTCTTACATTTCTTTATTTTTTATAAAGACAAATTAATGTCACATCCACAATAGGTTTATGGGACGCGTCATCTTGACGAAACAGAGTTCGATAAAAATCAGTATGTATGTGTTCTAATTTTCAGTTCTTTCTTTCGTTTACTAAATGTCAACAAGCCGCCATAATAGCATTACTGTGTTTCGAATTTCATTAATGTGAGAGAAGTATTCCCAGCGATCATCACAATTCACAGTATACAGCTTGATTGTCACTTAACATCACATGTAATTGAGGTCAAGTGTTAGCCGTCTGTCAATAAAAAAGAGTGGTAATTAGCCACGCGAATTAGAATAAACCTTATAACCATAGGGACCCCAATGATAATGTGGCCATAGAATCGAATCTGAACCTCTGTGTTATAAGGCAAGCGATGAACCATCAAAAGTTCAAAACTATGAATGTGGACTTACTTTCGCATTCAGTAAAAAGTCTAGAAAAAATATGAGTATTGCATATTGAATCTTTTTGTTTTAAGACCCCATAACCTTCTTTAACGGAATCTACACTCACTTAGTTATTTGTGCGAATGTCGTACTTAGCGAAGCGTGTGGTCACGTTTATGAGAGGATACGACCACTGGCGTCACCCACATTTGTGTCGGTCTAGACTCGCTAGCAAACCATTACATGCGCGTCTGTAATGAGACAGCCTAATGCAAAACCAGCAAGAGCAGCCGCGGCCACAGCACGTGTCACATGGACAGTTACGTAACCTAAATACAACCTTCTTGGATTACACATGCAAGCCTACCACCTAAAGCTGACCCCTCGTGTATCCCCCCCCCTGCCCCTTCAATGTTGTAAACGATGTCGAGTTCAAATGTAAATGGTCGAAGCAAACACTGGCTGGTACATATGGATTTGTTTACATTAAAGTTTATGCGTTCTTTTTTTTAAATTATTTTTTTTATATTATATATATGTGTGTGTCATTTGTAAATCACGTGAAGGACGTGACGCCAAAATTAGTTGGTATAATGACAACTGTCATGTATTTTTAATGTGATTTTTGAAGATTGTGGAGGGAATTGTAAGTTGAGAACGGTTCGTTAACTAATTTTGATGTAAGTAATTGTCGCACATGGGGACAGTTGAGCTACTTTTATATATATATGAACAGCGTGAGATCTCGGCACATGATCGCTAACGGTAAGTGCGTTGCGATGATATTAGCGAAGCCTTGTAACCCAGTTTAGTGGTACCGTTACCGGGCATCGAACCTCCTACACCCGGAGAGTTGTTGTGGGACATTTATGGAGCATAGCTGTTCACAAGGTATCGACTTTATTTAGATCGTAATGTAACACGCGCAGATTGTATAGCGCCCATGTCACGGCGTAAAAAGCGAGTGATTTTATTACACAGATGTTGTTCTTAAAATTACATGTTCCTTTCTTTTATCATTTTATTTCTACTGCCTTCAAGTACAATGGTTTAACGATTGTCTTGTTCCAAAATCAAAATTTTCATTGCGTTTATTCAAATTTGACTACCAAAGAAATGTTTCTTTAAATTAAAAAAATGCACTCTGATTCATCACCCCTCACCGCTTCCGATGTGTTCCAACGGGAAAGAAGAATTTGGAGGTACACTGACGCCAGCAAACTGTTCCATTTCTTTATTCTTTACATATGAAGTAAAAACTTTTGCCCAAATGTGTAGAACATCAATACTACAGAAACATGATGACCTACATATATCGAATGGTACATGTCTATTTGTCACTACTATAATAGTCTACGATATTTTACCTCAGACAAGTAACTGTTTTTACAAAAGAGCTTGTTAACCTTACAAAAATAGGAGCGATATTAATTAATCGGCTATACAATTGTGCTACCAAACAGCTGATTTGATATTTAATTTATTAAAAAAAACGCTTATGAACTGGTTGTCGATTACCAGCACGATTGAAGATTTAATTTATTACATTATGCGAAATTGTCTTTATCTGTTAGACCACTAATTCTTTTAGGCCGAAATTGTTCTCTCATAAATATTTAAATATTTGCGGCGAATTCGATTTTTAAACATTTGTATTCGATTACATAACATAAATATTTCAACGCGATGATAAAATTTTAAATTTTTATTACATATAAAATAAAACAAGTGTTGCATGTTTTAAATAAAAACCAAACGGCGAAAACCTGTATAGAGATTTGAAAATTAATATTCAACTCTTCCCGGTCTAACTTTTGACCCATTGACCGATATACGTCGCGAGCCGTAATGTTCGGCTTATAAATGCCTATGCGTTATAAGCGTCGATTGACATAACGGTACGAAATTCGCCGCTATAGTCAGTCCAACATACATCTGATTAAAAAGGTACATTTTTAACGATACATTAAGAAATAATAATAATTTACTACATTTGAGTTTACATTTTGAAAATGATTCGTCTGGATATATTGGAAATTATTATCAAACGGTTATTTCATAATATTACGTTCTGTTCAAAAGACTATGAACTTTCATTAGGCTGTAGTGCGTCAACACATATTTTTAAAGTTATAATGTCATTAATAAATGATATCAATGAAAAATATAATAAATAACTAAATTAATGATGTCATAAAAATTAACATTCGGATAACCTTAATAACCTAATTTTGAGTACACGGTATATAGATTGAATTAGTAACAATATAGTAATATTATCCTTTATGAGCGATGACGACGTACCAGGCAAGATAAAACGTATCAAGCGCAATTAGTTTAAGAGTAAAGAAATACATCGTCCCTGTATGAGTAAGACCCTTAAGGGCTTCCAGTGAACTTGTTAACAGAACGTTCACGACGTTCCAAAACCGTATTGAATGTGAATAAAACTCGCAGCGCTTGACTGCACCCACCACCACCACTATATTTTTTTTAATATTTAAAATGACTATTATTTAGAAATATTTGTCTAAAAATAGTTGGGACTAGAACTCGTGACTTCCGTGTTAAGGCGATATCCCATAGGGCACGGAGGCAGTTAAGTATCTCTTGTCGTCACTATAGACGTGTCATAAGGCCGTATTTAGGTCCCCGTTATCTCTCCATCCCAGTTCCGAGAGGCCCCATATCAGGTGTGGTGTAACTGTTAGCAACTAGTTAAATAACCTCACTATCTGGGTCAACCGTTATTGATAGTGCCCCTTAATTTATAGTCTAGTCCGCTGTTTGCGGATGTTTGTAGTGATTCACTGGCAATACCGTATCTGGCACCATTAGCGCTTTTAGATTTAACTTATTGCTTTACTCAGATCACGGTCATGGTTTAGCTCGGATGCTGGGAGCAATGTATAAATGGTTAACCGAGTCTTTAAAAAACAAAATATGCAGAAAAGCTGTGTTATTTGGGGAAAACAGATGGATTAAAGTATAAGAAAAAGGTATAAACTCTTTTTTAAAAGAAACACAAAATTATTGATATATGTTCTGAAATTAAATCAAAGTAATAGTGTAATTGTCTTCGTGAGACAGCGGTTTACCGCTTACCTTATATCGTGAAAATTCTAGGCTCGACGCTCGGCCACTATAGTCTAGATGGTGGTAGGGATTTTTCTTACCCGCTTAGTTTGCTACCACCGTCGATATCAACCAGTCGCCATAACAGCGTTACTGTGTTTCAGCTGACACACATGTGAGAGACAAAGTGTTCGGAGCGGACACGCTTCACCATCTACAGCCTCATTGTAACTTCACATGTAACATCACATGGTATAGCGGTTAAGTATTAACCTATTACTCACAAGAAAATCAATGACATTCTGCTCTGTCTTTCTGCCCCTCTACAAGTAACTGCAATTTACCGTTGTCATTTATTTCAAGTAGTCAACGTGCATATAGTCCAACGATAATTTCATCGATTTCGCTGAGAATTATTCCTCTTACCCTCACCAGTGTACTCTATAACAGACTACCAATAATAAATATTTTTTTTTTTTACTGGTGGTTCCCGACTGAAGCGGCTTTAATAAAAGGAGCATTTAGAACAGGCTTTACTTTGATTTTGAATTGTACGAGTACATACAGGCGATAAACAGTTGACCTGCATATAATTTTTCAAATCATCAATTAAAATGTAATCTGTACTTTAGTGATTGTATCTACTATATTTAGAGATATATATATATAACGGAACACCAACGGGGTCAGAGTCATTGGAAACCGTGACGTCAGCATTCCAGCCGTCAGTTTCCACCCTCAGAATCGGACATCGCAAATATGGAAAGATTCACATTTGTCTGAAAAAGAGAATGTTTTATGGTCGATAATTCATATTTAATTTATAAACTGCTACGAAGGTATTCAAACATTCAAAACCAAAAGAAAAACTAAAGAATACTGTATAACTTAAATGAACCTATCAGCAATCAGAATATTTACGTAGAAGTAATCCATATAGTATTACATATTATCCTCAAGTACTGAAATAAACTCTGAAAATACATAGCTAGCTGATCAAAAAACGAAATACTTAATTTTATAATTTCTTACATAAAATTTTCAGGTACTTTATTTATAATTATTTAAAGTTAATCCAACAGTAGCAACAACATTGAGACAATAGCAAACACAAGTGTCAACATTCTCTTTATATTTATTATTTAATCATAATTGAATATGTTAATTTTTTATTAAAACAAATTATTACAAGGGGTAATTTTGCCATAACTTATTTACTGATATTATTATTATTTTGATTACGTAATTTCACCGACATATAAAAATATATATATATATGTATGTAATATGTAAAGTATATAAAATAATACAGCTTTTACTTATAATTTGTTATTTCTTTAAATCATAAGATTAAAATTTAATAAAAAATAAATAATGTGTCTAATAATCCTTACCTCCCGTTAAAATTCTTTATATGGTTTATAGCATGATTTCGCTTACCATTTTGGTAGAAATAATTATACTATTCTTTCTATAGGAGATAGAAACAGCGTTAAGTGTAATTATGTTACTTCATGTTTGGTATCTAACGAATTAAGTGAGAATAACATAAACATCTATTACTGCTATAAATTTTAAACAAAAACCCTTGTTTATTTGGACATTTATTGAAAATTATTCCATACATGAATAATAGTTATATTTCTACGATAACTTTTAAAATATATATCTTCTTTTTATTTTAAATTGTGATTTATTATTTATACTATACGTATAATTAAAGTTAGTATATATACAGATAAGTATATATACTAAAATTTAATTATATATACTTAACTGCATATTCAGTAAATTGATTTCAATACATGTAACTTCATTTCAATATGTATAATAAGGTTTTGTAAGCATAAATTACTCTTTATAATGCTGTGTATACTAATAGATCTAGAAAGTTTAACGAACGTTTCAAATAATTCTTAAATTATTTATTTAAATATAAATTCATTCGATTTTCGTCATTAAGTACAACATGTAAAAAGCCAAAACTGGAAAAGTCTCAACATTTTTATTGCTTTATTCAAATGGAATACAGAAAAACTCCATTTTTTTGTTAACTCGGTAAATCAAACTCGTACTTTGCGTACCGTTGGCACATTTTGCAACTTTTGAGAATAAATATAAAATAATAATAAAATGGTGTAAATTCTGGTAAGCAAAAACAAAACTGATGAATTTTAATTACATATGTGGCACACACCAAACGCCCTTTTGTTGTTGTTGTGGTTTTCACACAGTCAATTTACGCTTGTTTCCTCGATAGTCTCCGTGGCGCAGTGGATTGATTACCCGCTTGATTTGTAATGTGGAAGTCCTGGGTTCGATTCCCAAACCACAAAAATAGTAAAGTCCAGATGGTTTTAGAGTTTTTCATACCCGCCTGGCTATCTATCTACTACCCTTAATGTCAATCTGCCGCTATAACACCATTGCTCTGTTCTGGCAGTCATATATGTCATAGTCAGAAGTATTCTGGGCGAATACCCTTCACCATCTACTGCCTTATTGTCACATAACATCACATAAAGTCGAGTTCAATTATTAGCCCATAACCAAAAAAAAAATTGCTTGTAGTAAGAATTTTGTTATCAGTTACCGGGGATATCACTACTGCAAGTTGTCTACGAGTTACACTACGAAAAAAATCATGAACTAAAAATTATCCTTCTTGTTTTTCTAATCTACCCATTCGATGTACCTAAAAATTCCATTTGATTCGTGACCAGTGCTCAGTCGAACACTGGTCACAGGTAGTCACCTGTAATCAATTAGTAAGTAGCTCTTGATGCAATTTTTCATTCCAAGGTTCATTCGAATCTGTCTTATTTAATATTCCAGTCCGAAAATGAGCTAGATTTAATTAAATTAAGAAAGTTACATAATATATGTTCTTTCCGTTATGTGTGCTACTTTTGATGTAATTTTAGATTGTTAGGGTTAATTCGAAATTTCTTATAAATTTTCCATATTCTAAGCCCGATGTAACCAGGAAATGTATATGGGATATAACGGGCAGTTAGCCGTTGGCGATGCTTGTTGTATTGAGCAGATCGAGAGGTTGTTTCTGGGACGACCGTTACAGTATCAATGCTAGCTCCAACCTTTGGACTCCATGTTTAGCGCGGCGTACGCTCGTCTCGCGTATCTGCAGCCGCGGGCCTGTCTTACGATATTTTATCGAGTTTGCTCATTTCACAAAGACAATTCCTAACATGGATCCCACGTATTTGATCGTTAGATATTATTTCATCATAGCTTTCGGCCTTATGAAACGTATTTGCATACTGTTTAACTTTCTAAACGAAATTGTAGAAATTTGATAATTTTTATAGGGAATAAATCTAATTTATAGAATATTTGTCAAACACAGTTTCCACTTGATTATAGGTGGCAAGCAGCCAAGACGTGGTCTATGATAGTAAATAGTCTAGAAAAAGCACACCATCTCTAGAATAATATCAATTTCGTCATTAACCTGAAAGTCGTTGTGTTTTTTGAAAATTAAAATGAACTTTATAGTCTTTTTTAGAATGAATATCCTATGGACAATCCTCAACTATGACTAAATTAATACGGAAATTAAGTAACGAGTGACTTACAGATACCCAAACCATTTTGTAACTGGTTCAATAGATATTTCAACTCAACATCCGCATTAATAAAAATGCTGTTGACTATGTCATCAAGTACATGATTCATATGCTTAGATTTAATCGGCACTGCCTGAAACACACTGGAAAAGGGTACATACTCGTAGTTATTTCTAACGAATCAAAAATCTCAACATCTCAAAAATAATCAACTCATTTAAAGGTTAAGTATTAACGCTGTTGCTTTTATGTTGCTCTGGTGCATTTTGAAAATATTCAAAAACAATTTTTGAATTAAATTGAGAGCAAAAAAAACCGGCTACCCACCACCACCCGGCGTACTGGTTAAAATATGTGTTATTAAATAAATGTTTGTCTTTTGTAAATTTACGTTAAATGAAGACGTGTAATTTGATAGTGATTATTTTACCGTTCTTTTCTTATTATTTACTTCTGTTAAAATTGCCAATCTATACAAAATTTTAATGTAATTTACTGCTAACTAAGAAGGTTTCTTATAACAAAAATTGAAGTAATTTTTTTGAGAGACGGAATTAAAAACAGTTGGAGGAGTTAAATATAAATATAATCGGAGGAAATATGTGTTACGAATGTGATAAAAATATAATTAACTAATTAATTAATAATTATCGTTTTGGAACATATTGTGGCCTGTCCATCCATCCATTCGTAAAAAAATATATATTTATTTATGTACCAAAAAACAATCGACAGATTTTTTGATAGGTTGGTCTATGAGATACTAGGAAAACATAAATCGTCAGCAACCTACATAATTTCTTAGAATTCACATTCAAAGTTTGTTACTGTAGGCACCGGCTCCGTATTCAAGATCGATGCTATTGACAATAAACTTCGCGAGGTCACATCCTCGCGACCGGTATGTGGGTCAACCGTTTGTCAGTACCGGCTGTCAGATCACGCAACGTACGCAATTATGAACACTGTATCTACTAAGAAAGAAGCTACATTCGAACGCAGTTGGATTCTAAAATCTAAATACATATTATATCCAGTTTATGTTGGGCAGATAATTTTACTGAACAAGACTCAGATGACACACAATGATAACGTATTTTAAACTTATAAGGTGTCTCTTTTTAAACGTATATGTTGAAAGGAGATGAAAATGCATTATAACAGGTTAATACTTGTGTTTTTATATTTTAACTATAGAACATTGCTATACATATAGTTAAGAAAATTATCGACTTATTCCACCAAGAACAAGAGCAACATACAATTGGATATTATACATTATCTTACACTTTATTTATTATGCTAATGTTTTTTACATATGCAAAAAATAAATAAATGGAAATATTTAATTTATTAAAATGATGCAGTATAAATATTCTTTTTTGGTAGTAACACAGATTAAGTAATAAAATTAATTTTATTATAAATAATTTACGTGAAACTTTATCGTTGCAGGTTTGGTCTTAATCGGTTATTGGCTAATATTTGGCGTCAATTTCACCTGATATTAACACTTTATCAACCGGTACACGATCTTTAGGCTTTTCGTCGTAGCCGCTCGCTCTCGTTTAGCTCGTTATTCTGACTTTTGTAGCTCACGCCTATTGAGAGACAAACTTTCAAACGATTGTTCAGTTCCTTATCTCTCTCATTCGTTTAAAGAAAAAGAATTCATCTACTAAGACACGACAAGATGAGGGTTTCTTTTTCATTACCGGTCTATAATATGTTAAGTGACAATGAGGTTGTAGATAGTAAGCGTGTTCGCCAATAATACTTCTTGGTCTCTCATGTATGACTTGCCGGAACACAGCAGCGCTACCATTGGGGGTGGTAGCTAAACAGTCAGGTTCGAAAAACCTTAGCTTCACCCAGATTCCACTATACATGGAAGTCGTATCCGGCATCTCAGCGTTACAAAGCCAGCAGGAAAACCACGGAGGCAGTCTCATGACTCATCGTATCGTATCATATGATAAAGGATACAAAAAATTATTTTTTTCCGGAGAATTAAACCAAAGTAGATGTAGGTCATAGTCGGACACCATTTTGCAGTTCTTTGAACTTTTCGCGTCTTATTACACCGTCATTATGAAATGAGGTGAGTCGGTGTACAGTTAGTGCAAACAGCTTCGTTTGTGTTATTGTCTCTAAACTGAATATTTAATGTGTTTTATTTATGTATCGTCCGGTGTGAGCTGTAACCGAAACGTTTGAAAAACACATTCGCAAGTCATAAAGCGTTTGGCGTGAAATTAAAAAAGAACGAAAGAAAACTCTCGAAGTCAAATAGACCAGACACATTACCGAGCAAAAGATTTATCAAAACCTTACTCATTGTTGACACTTATTGATGCAAAATCTTTTTTCATGCATTTTATTTACAAAAATAAAACTACACGAAATCAATTTAGCGATTTAATTTGTCATACGATGAAAGAGTTGACAACTCAATCAAAATTAACTGTATAATAATTTTCTACATAAAAAAAACGTTAAAAAGACCAATTACGTAAAACCGAGATGTGGCAACAGTCCTTCAATTACACAAAGTTCTAACGTTAATAGTTTAATAGAAAATTTGTGGTTTCATCAATTGTTTAAAATAGTTTATGACTATGTAATAAAATTTCAAACACTAATCCATCTCATGCCCATATCGACCTCCAATTCTTTTAAAACTTAAGATTTTAATATTATATAACGTAGACTAGTAGTATTAATAGCCACATATAGAAAATAATATTTTGATTTTGCATTATCAAAAATAACAGCACAAATAATCCAAACGTAGACATACTACGTCGTAGCACGGTCATTCACTTCAACAATCCGCTAAAACATTACATTTTTTAACATTTATTGGATGGAATAGAAAAGTAGTTCCTTCATAAAAACATTGGCATAATGAATTCAAAACGTATTTTAATATATTCGGAAAATATTCAAAACTAATATATGCCAATTCAAATTTATGAAAGTGCTAAAATATTTTTAATTCTCTTCCGATGTCATGCGGACGTATGAAGTAGAAAAAATTTCTATGAAACACAAATGCACGTGAATGACCTAGCTTGCGCCGGTATTACCTTTCTCGTGTAAAAATAGTGACGATTAATTTTATTTTTAATTTCAAAAAATATATTCTTGCTTGAATTAAATACAATTTCAAAAATTTTATGGCAAATAAAAATTATATAATTATGTTTTTTTTGTATCTATTTTATTCGGAAAATTCAATGATATATCACTAGCTGTCAAAGGTGTGTAACAGTCTCATAAAGCAACCCGACGCTCGTAAGAAAAAGAACCTTGAACGGACGTATTTAAAATCATCATATTAACCAGCTGCAAGCTACGTGCGCGCCATGTTGTGACGTTGTGACGCCTACGTCACGTGACGTCATACCAAGCACGACGCAGCGGTTCAACGAACGACCGCCAGCTCAATTTGGCTCGTATCGACGGTAAAAAAGCATAAGCTGCCATTTCATATTTTACAATACAACCGCTTTTTTACGATTTATTATTTTATTACAATGTTATCCACTATCTAGAATCGATGCCATATTAATTACAATGATCAATGCAAACAATTTTTAATGATGGCTAATTATATACGAACGTATCTTTTTTTAACATTGGAGCAAAAAATACGGTTAATAATAAGTGTATCTTGATATATAGTCTATTAATAAGGAAAACAACCTTGCCGAGCTAGACGTGACATCATAATAGTATGCTTGCAATTTGTTTTTTCACCAGTCACAAAATGCCTGACCGGCCAATGAACTACGCCAAATCTTGTCCATGACCAGACCACAGAATAGCCGCGTAACTATTTAAGTACTTATAAATAATAAAAGAAAAATCTTATTATCTAAAGTGAAATAAAAATTTTAATAGTAATTTAAAGGAAATTGTTTATTACATATAATAATAATTAAATTTCATGTTTTAAGCAATAAATAATAACGCCATGAATGAAGTTGTATATCGTATTACATGGATGTACTTGATATTTTAAATTACTTAAATTGTTCCTACTAAATAAAATCACGTATGTTACACTTGACAGTTATATATCCCAGAAATTTTGTTATTGCATTTACTGCTTGCTACATATAAATAGTACAATGTATTATTAAAATTAAAAACACCTGTTAATTAGTAAATGAAAAGAGATAATATATGATTTATTATAATATTTATATTATTACTACCGACGTCGTAATCTTGCCGAATAGTTTTTAGAAACCAATAAAAAGGGCAAGGAAACTCATTGACGACGGGGCAACCGAACTTCCAATGGTAACCACCCAAAGCGTGGGGTCGTCGCTCCCCCAAGTGGTTTACCTTTACCGATAACCCCGAAATTCATTAATTCTGATAGATAGTATGCAAGTTCAATACTCGGCCGGCAAGTTCTATGCTCTAATTTATCGTGCGTTACCCCCTAGAAGCGATTTCGCTGTCATTCGTTTGTCGTTTGTTTGGAATAATGGTTGGTTTGTGAGCGCGGAACATTGCGTAACGTTTATTACTCTCACATAAACATTTGCATGTGTGCGAAACGAAAGTTTATTGAATATTCTTATGGACATTTTACGTACTGACTACATAGTCAAGTTTAAAGATAAACTCCTTATTATTAAATAAGAAATGCTTAAAGTATCTCGATATACTTAAAGAAAGCCTTGGTAAATTCATCATCGCCTTGTCTGTGCACTGCTGGATAGACTTTTCTCAAATCGTTTCACATTATGCAATCTCCTCTTCCCTGATGAAGTAACATTCTCATTTACTAACTCCTCTCGAATAATTTATAATTTAAATTATACATGGACCAACAAATTTCTAGTGACCCCTATACAGAATTTAAAAGGAATAATTTAAGATATAGAGTAAAATTTAACTCTAAGGTTTCAAATAATTATTTAGTCTCCTTAACTCTGCCATCCTTTATTTTTTAATCTCACTGCTTACTACCCACTTAACTATAATCTACTATAACTAACCACTTAATATCAAATTAGTTTAGATAGTAGTATTTAAATTTTTATTCAAGTCTCATTTAAACTTTCTGAATTAATTAAAATATTTTGTAGTGTATATTAACATAATAGGAAAAAAGAACAAATATTTAGAAACTCTTCAAAAAGTATAACTGTTTTATATATTTTTTTTCTGTGTAAATCAATTCTTTCTCTTTTAACATCATCTTAACAAGTTAATATTATATTAGACCTTTCTCTTATTGAAATTAAGATTGCTTTGATAAAATAAATTTTATATTAGAAACCAAATTCGCACACAAATTGTAAAATCAAAAATGGCGACTACTGAAGGACATATTTTCTAAAATTTTGTTAAAGTTTTGAATACGATCATTAATAGTTTTTTTTTATTATAGCTAAAGAAAAGTTTAACGATACGTGTCCAATTCTGCCCTTTTGTTAACTTTTTTGAATATGTTTTGATTTTTACTCATTTGATATTCACTTATGTATTGATCTGTTTATCGATCTAATATACTACAATATTCAGTTTTTTTTTACTTTCTATTATTCTTAGGTTAACCTACAAATAAGTGAAAGAACGTAATTTTTTTTAAATACTTTTAACGGTATTTTGTAGATATTCCTATATAAAGTTATATAAATCCTCCCCAATTGTATGTTCGTACGTAATACGTCATGCCATGTGTAAAACAAAGAATAAGAATTCGTTGGCACAATGTGTTACACGTGTCACCGAAATCTTAAATGGACCATCTGAAATATGAACTATGACTCATTTTGATTGTACATAGCATTCAATCTCTACTCTTCACGAACACTTCAGATCTCATGAAATTAGGTTTTAGACGCATAAAAACATTCACTTCTAACGCCATTTGATGTGCTGTATAAGTGTGCACTTTTAGCCGAAAAAAATTACAAGCATTTCATTTGTCGCAACCCTAGTTGTTCTGTTGATAGCGAACTTAATTGCCCGGCGTCTGGCGGGTCAACGACCTCGTGTGTAAAAACTCCGCTGCCTCCGTCTGTCTTTCGCCACCACGTGACTTCGCCTTTACACTTTTTTTTTAAACTTACCGCCTTACGTAATAGAACGGACACAAGAACGTAACGACGTTGTTTCGTAGATTTTTAATGGCAACATTACTCATTATATGACGAACCATACAACACGGTAGACGTAATGCTGGTATGGCCTTCACAATGTTGATAGACGATCTGGCGGAGGTCGCAGTAAAATACTAAATGCGGTTCGGAGAGGCCTATCCTCAGCAAGGGCGTCTATCGACTGATGAAGATGATAGAACCTTTAAGGTTAACTCGGATGGTCAAAACTGCTGGGAGACAAAATTATAAGACACTACGTTTTGACAATGATTTTGTGATCTTTGTATTGCCAACATAATTCAACTGACTAAATCAGCCCATTTTATATCCCCAGGGCTTGAACCCACCAGAATCTCAACCTCAGTGGGGAACGAACCTATAAAACATCGAGTACCACCAAATCCCATCACACTTACTAATGAGCTATTACGAGCTACAAATTCCAATCAAACTAGCAGTCATTGAAAAACGTTTAATATTTACATCATTACTAAGGTTTACATTTACATACAGTCCTATAATTTCATAAAATAATATATTTTTCTTGACTTAGTTTAGTAGATAACTACCTTGGAAAATAAATTTTAGCACATCTACACTCGAAGCAAACGCCAATATTAAGTGGTGTAAAGAGTTCGTTTACTTTTTAGACGATGATAATCGTTTATTTGTTAAAAATATTAATGATTCACACAAAAATAGATTAATACTAAGTGCCGAATTGCATAGATGAACCATAATTGTATTTATTATTAAGATTTAAATAAAATATAGGAAAAGCTAAAACAAGTGATTGTTGTCTTTTATACTTCGAAGTTAATCCATGTTATTATATGAAAAAAATCGTTTCTTAACTTTCTGGTTAGAACAGAACATACCCCCATAACAGCATTGCAGTGTTCTGATGGTGAAATATATGAGTGCTAGAAGATTCAAAACTACCTATATAGATAATAATAAAAAATGAGTGGACACGTGAAATTGCCAGACAATTTGAGGGGATAATTTGATACAGAAATTATTATAGATGTAATGCAATTCAATGGTTATGTCAGACTATATTTGAATTCAAAAATTAATTAATTTATTAATAAATTGTGTGAACGTTATATGATCAAATCGACTCTTTGTTTATGTCCGCCACTTTCGGTGATGATTTCCATCGAAGCAGATACTTCCTGAAGGTAAACAGGTTTATAACGTAGGTAACTCTTTATTGTCATCGTGGCGGTGTGGTTTACTGCTTGGCTTGTAATCCGGTTGTCCCAGAATGAACTCCGGGGTCATATGAGTAATGGAGTCTGAATCGTTGTAAAGTCTTTTCGAAACCACCCAGCTAGCTACCATCCTCTATGTCAATCTGCATTACTGTGCTGCTGCTGCTGCTGCTGCTGGATTCGGAGAAGTAGATGCCGCTAGTCATAGTGACCATTACAGCTTTATCGAAGCTGGCTCGCGGATCCGGTGATTCGCGAGCTATCTCCTGCAAAAAC